>VXBO01011658.1:452204-577032 GCA_013400135.1 Rhinoptilus africanus | reverse complement strand
CCCCCCAAATAAAATCCAAGTAACTGTTTCTTTGGATCAAGTTCTGTTGGGGTCAGTCTCATGTTTTAACCCTACTTAGCTCAGTAGTTTTCTGAAAACTCTAGGAGATGGCTCAGGGATGGAGGCCACCCACCCTAGGACACCAGGCACCCAAATGTTTTTCATTTGTAAGGTAGGAGTCACATCAGCGTAGTCCTCGTCTGTGTTTTCTCTGCTGATGCACACAGGGAACTCTCTAATGGTTGATTTTGGTGCCTTCTGAAATAGAAAGTTGCAGCCTCAGGATCTCGTTAGTTCAGGCACTGCCACTGAGATGTGCTGGTGCCTTGGGAGTCCCGTGGGAGCCAGAGCCGCGTTGAATCTTCTGTCTTTGGTGTTTTGGTTTCAGTCGGTGATTATGAAGTGAGTCCCACCCCACCAATCACTGTGACCCACAAACCGGAGGAGGACACTTTTGGGGTGAGTCCTGTGCTCTTCTCTACAAAATCATTTGGCATGCCAGTCTTGTTATTGATGACTCGGTATTTACATTCCAGTGCTGTTTTGAGATGTTTGCAAGGAAAATCTCTGCCTTTATGACTCAAGACAACGATCAGAAAGATTGTGTGGCTTGTGTCAGGCAAGTGAAATACTGACACAAACTATCTGATCCTCTTGGGTCTGCAGTGTGGAACTAGGGAGCTCTTTGAAAATAAGGCATCCTGTGAAGTCGCTGCTGGCAGGGTCAGAAATTCTCAATCTAAAAAAGTAGCACCCAGAGAACAAACAATCAGGCAATTGTGTGTTTCAGACTATTATTGAGCTGTTAAGTTTAGCCTTGCGAGGGACTCAGATTTAGCTTGGTTCAATTCTGTCAATGCCAGTGTGCCCTCTCTCCTGCTCTGCAGGGCTTGCCAAAAATGAAAAAGGAAAGAAAGCCTACAACTTATCAGATCTCAACATTGTCTTCTGCAGAATCCAGGTAGAAAAAGAAAAAAAACCTCACACCTGTGTATAAGTACTGGGGGAAAAAAATTATCATGTTACACAATTGCTCTAATTCTGTGAAAGTTTTAAGATCTTGGAACCCACCAGGTGTTAACAGAATGAACAAAACTCAATACACCTTGGTTTCAGTTTTCATCTAGCTGAAAAACTCCTGTAACTGAAGTGAAAGCTTTGAGTAGTGAGTCAGGAGTAATAATGTGCACTGATTATTAAATATAAAGCACAGAAAACAAACTGGGGGATGAAAATAAAGCATGGCAACATAAAAAATTTAAAAATATCGTAGCTAATGTATCAAGGGCAGGGAAAAGGGTTGCAAAATGAAATTACTTTTTCTTGGTTAAATGATGTATTTTCTATTGCAGCAGAATACAGTTTTGTAAAAGGAAGTGAAGTCTAAATGCATCACAAGACCCAGTACAGGAGAACAATTGGACAAATGCCAAAGAAATTGTTGTTTACATCAATGCAATAAAAGTATCTCGAGTAAAGGCTTGAAGGAATAAATATTCATAAATATTAAAATAAGCCTGGGATTGTAAACCCTTTAGGGCAAGGAGTTTTTCTTTCCTCTGCTTGTACACTGATGCAGTGGAACTACAGTTCCAGTGAAGGACTTTGGACACTGTTGTAGTATAAATATTTACTAATAAAAATTACAATAAATAGGGAACCATTAGAGGCTTTAGGAAAACCAAATGTTTTTGTGAAAAAAACCCCACATCCAAACAAACCAAAACAGTTCTACTTAATTTCTTCCGTTTTCTTTTTGTGCTGTGTTATTTTCCCTCATTCTTTGTCCTGAGGGATGTCTGAATGGAGACAGAGTTGTTCTTTCTAAGGAATTTTCTGCTGCTGCTGTGTGTTCCCAGCTCAGGTTAGTATAGCTTTAGTGTGGTGATGTCATGGCAGAGCGGTGATGTCACGAACGGAAGCTCATGATGTGGGTGCAGTGAAGGGTAAGCCCATACATGGGAGCAGAGGTCCTCCTTCCCTGCAAATGTATGGAGTGAGGGGCTGTGGAGAAGTGGTGCCAGAATGGTATTGCTGATAGGGAGATCCCAAACCTCCCAGTCCTGCAAAAACAGCCTGTGATGCTTCCAGGCTATGTCAGAGCCCTTGGCTTTAGCTTGTATTTTCCTCCACAGCTGATATCCTGCAGCAGATCGTATGAGCCTACAGAAAGGTTAAGTGGGCAAGGAGCTGCTGTATTTCCAATCTAGACTCCTAAATTCCCCTGTGTTAACTCAGTTTTTTTTCCTTTCAGGTTTCCATAGCGGTTGGGCTGGCAGCTTTTGCTTGTGTCCTCTTGGTCGTCCTCTTTATTATGATCAACAAGTATGGTCGGCGGTCCAAGTTCGGGATGAAAGGTACGTGCAGTCGCTTTCCTCTAGCAGGAGGCACCTTCCAGGATTGCCCGGCTCTTATAGCACACGTGGAAAGGTGTTGTGGCTTTATTCCTACATTGTCAGTATTGGTGCAAAGCTTTCTAACAAGAATGTTGTCCGACCCTCTTCTGTTTGTTGAGAAAGTAGTGGAGAGGCTGGTGGTTCTCACCTGTATGCCCTTCTGCTGGGCAGAAGTATGCATGCGTTTTCCTTATCAGTACATAACTGCATCAACAGGTTGCCCAGAAGAGCTTTGAGCCATTCGTTGAGGGAATTGCACTCAGGAGAGCATGTACTGGGATGAAATCTTTTTTGCAGGCCTGATTACACCTGGGTTTCCCCTTGCGTCGCGCTGGGTGCTGGGTGTGAAGCACAGGGTAGGAGAGGGGAACAGAAGGATGTGAAATTGGTTTGGGTTCTGTTGGAAAGGCAAGGGCACCCAGTCTGTGCCTGTCTGTGAATGGGGACTGAGACACTGATATAAATTTGTAAGGTCCACGCTGGGAAAGCGATTGCTGACCTGTCTTTCAGCGATGTGGAAGGTCTATTTCTGCTGCCTTTCTGTTGGAAGGTTTCCTCCTTTGCATCCTGAATAACCACTTCAGGAGATATTTCAAGTGTTCTTGGCAGTGACTGGAAAGTGAGAAGGTGTCTGATGTTTGCTAGGCAGAGCTGGTCTCTCTGTCCCACCAACACCAGTGCTGTGATGTGATAGAGCAAATGCCAGGAGAAACTAGATGACTCTGTGACATCTGCTTTTTGTGACTCTGCTGGTATCTCCAGTTGGGCAGCGTTGGTGGTGCCCAGCGAAGGCTGGAGGAAGAGCCTTCACATGACAGAGTGGTTTCCAGCCTAATTGGTGGCTCATTTATGGTTTGAAGCCAGACTTTGACAAACATGAGCTTCTTCCAAGGCTCCTGAGTTGCAGCCTGTTTCCTGGCCTTGCTGGGGTCTGCATTGCGGGGCAGGTTGTTAGGTTTGTGAATGTTTCTTGTGCATCCCTAGAGCTTTTTTTACTCTACAGAGATGTTTTCTGAGTGCATCCAGATGGGATTCTGGCTGGAGTTTCCCCTATGCATCCTATGGAGATGGAAGACAGGACACTTAATTAAATAGCAAATCTTCTACACCAACTTAACAATATTTAGTCCATATGTCCAATGATAAGAACCATCTGGTAGGGTGTACTGACTGGTGGGTGGAGTAGAGGAATGGAAGACACAGTTCCTGGGATCAGTTCCCAGCTTTTCTACTGACTCACTTAGTGTCCGTAGGCAATTATCTGTCTTAACCTCTGTCTCTGCTTTAATTTCCCCATCTGTAAAATTGGGATGATGTTACGTGCCTTCTGGAGAGATGTGTCAGATCACTTTGGAAGTGCTTGGGCATTTGCCACTGATGGGGTTTAGAGATAGAAATATAAAAAGGAAAAGTAACTTCTGACCTTAATGGAAGAATCAAAGAGGAGTGAACCTTGTGTGAGTAACCAGCCTTGGTGAACAGATGTGTGTATGTGTTCAGAGGTGTTTGGGAAAGTGTGTGAGTGGATATTCTGCATTCCCAGAAATCAGAGGGATGCTGTGATGGGCCCTTGTATGTGCAGTTTTCATAAGACAAAAATATTTAGCCAGAAAAGCCTGCTTTCCTCCTCATCATGCTGTATGTCTTCCAACTCTGATATAAAACCACAGCCCCATAGTGTTTCTAAAAGTTTTATTGACGACATTGCTTGGAAAGATGGAGTTGACAAAAATTAAATACGTCTTTAAAACCAAGGAGATAGCTCTTCAATGAGTCAACAAGCGTCATAGGCATGGGCAGTCTACTCACACTGCCTAAGCTCTGCTCCCCGCTGGAGGCTGCAGATCCTCCTGCCCTCTGGACAGTCTCCCTAGCACATGGTGCTACCTGCTCTAGGCCTCCTGCTTTTCTCCAGCATCTATTCTGCCTACGCTTTTTTCTTTAACCATATGACCATTGTCAACTGCCATGCCGTCAGGCCTTGCGTCTGTAGCCTCTGTCTCCCTTCTTTGCATCAGCCTGGCTACCAAACCTCACTGCTTTCATCCACGTCATAAAGGCAACTCTTCCATTCACCTGCAGTGACGGCGTGCTTGGTGGTACCCTGGCTATGGCCTACCCTGTCAGCTTTAGCTGATGTATTTCTCAGCCCTCGATAAACTTCACAGTCCACTGCACACTTTACAAAATGCAGTTTCTAAAATCTCCTTCCATGCTGCTCTGCAGGTCCATGAGTCCAGAGCCTTACTCTCTCCTTTGGTTGCTTTAGCGTCTCAGCTGAGCAGTTGCACTTGGTCTCAATCTGGCAATGGTACTTTGAAGCTTGTGTTTGTGCTTGGTATCTCTTTCCCCGGTGTCTCCTCTTTCACTCCACTAGCGGGCTGCTGTTCCTTTCCTCCTTTCTTAAGGTTTTCTACTCATGAGGTGATGCCCTTGTTCAAATCATCAAATCACTTTACTGAGTGGTCCTGAGATGCTTTTCCAGGGGCTCACAAACAGGTCCTACCTTATCCTGACACCCTATACAGGACAGTGCAGCTGGCGACCACCTTCAAATCTCTAGCTGGCACTCTTCTCTGGGTCCCTCTTTATCAGTTAATTCTTGGGCAGGAGCCATCCTGTGCAGCACCCGTCATGATATCATTTACTAAGAAAAAAAAAAAATCTAAACCCTGAGTCTTTTTGGGAAAGTGCATCATTCTGTGAATCAGGAGAGCTCTTTGTCGCCAGCTGATATGTTGCCACTTGTTGAGATCCCAGCTTGGCAGGCCTGCAGGAGCAGGTTTTTCCTGTTGGTTTTGTCAGGGACGCAGAACACTGTGTGCTCGCGTTGGACACATTGCCCAAAGCACCTCATGAATCTCTCTGAGCACATCTTTTTCCTTCTGCGTCTCCTGGTGTTAAGCAGATGGTTTATGTCCTAGAAAGAGAGAGGTGGACTTGGGTTGACAAGGTTGGATGTCATGTTGGGCTGGGAAGTCTCCCTGGGCCAGCCTGCTGGGTTGTCCACCAGTCTTAAAAGTGAACTAATGGGCCGCAAAGTTTCCAACATAGAAGATACCTTTGGTGATATGAAAGTCACTGTGACTGAAGCTGCTTTTGCTGAAAAGAAAGTCACTGTGACTCGGGGCACATGGCTGGGGGAGGACTATGAGAGTATGGTGTGTCCACATTTGTCCTCTTCTGGCTGGTCGCACGCTCTCGGAGCATTGCACAAGAGTCCTGGCAGAGCCACCGCTCTGGCTATGACCCGGCTACTGATACAGGCAACAGCCGAGCGCTGGAAAAGCCTGCGCTGCCAAGCACGCCGTCGACGGGCTGGAGTGGGGGCATCAACAAAAGCTCCTTGTGAAGGGGGCTCTGACGCTCTCTGCTCCCGGCTCCTGGGCGTCCATCCGCCGAGCTCGCGGAGGCTGGCTCCATGCCATCCCCCTCGCCTTTCCCTGCTCCCTCCGAGAGGGCATTCATTAACGTGGGATGGCGGAGGTCAGATCCCCTTTCTGGCTGGCTGTCGACTGTGGCTCCCGTAGCTGAAGGGGGGGGGATAGGGGTGGGCTGAAGCAGCTGGTGGGGGGGTTGCTGGGGGATCACCGGAGCTGGGGTGCTGGAGGTGGCAGGAAAATGGCAAACAAGGCTCCTTTTTGTGAAACGCGGTGTTACATGGGCAGCATGGGCGGAGGGAAAGCTGCCGGGAAAAGTGAATGTAAGAAACACAGAAGTCACAGACATGGGCTACAACCATTTGCTGAAGGACGGTGTATCCAGAGGGAGAGCTCAGATGTTTTTTTAAAGCCTGGTATTAGTGTGGGAAGAATAGAATCTTAAAAAGCAAGAAATTGGGAGTCAGGGCCTTTTGGTTTACTGCTGTGTCCCAGGGGAGTGGGTTTTACAGGTGGGATAGAGAGCATGGGAGTAAGGAGCCCAGCATCCCGTGCTCAGTCGTTGCTTGCTCCATCTCTGGGGTCAGCGTCCCATGTTCCCTGACCGCCTGCCGGAGGTGGAGGGTTTTACAGCTCACCTTCTGGGGTCAGGCGTGTCACCACAAGCCTCGTAAACCCGCCTCTTCCCATCAAAGTTTAATCCCAGCAGATGACAGGAAATGAAATGAAAAAAAAAAAAAGCCACACGCAAGTCCCGGGACTAACAAAAATGAAATTTCATGAAACAATAATAACGGCAGAGAAAAGTCCTGGGACTAACAAAGTGTTCGGATGGCACAGTGATGGAGGCCGTGTAAATGCTTAGGTTGATGGACTAAAAGATATGCTCCTTTTGCTCGTTTGCTGTTAGGGATAAAGAACGTGTGCTCATGCATATTTGTGTGATGTATTCCTGGTGCTGCCCAACTTAAAAAAACAAAAAAAATAGAGTTTGCAGAAATATGGGGAGAAAGATGCTAGAGAAAATCCAGAGACCAGATCACTTGTTGTTCTGCTGAGATGAACTATATTGCAGGCTCTGAGATTAAAAAACTACTTGCATTCACAAAATGAGGTTTTCTTCCTTGGGTGGAGACAGTGCCAGCTAATGGTTCAGACTTGGTTACAGTTTGCAAAGAGCTGATTGCTTTTTAATCTGATTTCCTAAAGAAATAAGGTGTGTGATCGTGCTGCCTCCCTGCATGCGTGCTAGCGTGCGTGTACAGCTCTGCCTGCCTGGTTTTCCCCTCTCTGCAGCGGCTTCTGTGTCTGCCGGCCGGTTCCACCCAGAGGAGAAGGGGGAAGGACCTAGAGATACCTTCGCAGGCATGGTGGAAATAAGGGGGCTAGATAGAGGATGACAACTCATATGGTGCCCTGCTGATGGAAATGCCTCGAGCCTTTCTGGGAATTGGAGATTCCACACGGAAGCTCAGCCGCAGACATTAAAACAAAACACAGAGGACCAGGCTTTCACGGGGTCTGCTGTGGTGGGTGGTGTGTGCATCTCTACACAGGCGTATACGTATTTTCTTTCTGAGTAGGCAGAAACAACAAGGAGGTGGGGGAGAAATGAAAGAACAGTAAATAAATGTGGCCCACGCTTTCTGTAATGTTTGAGGAATCGCATCGCTATCGGTTCATTTCGTGCTTGTTCTAATAGCCCTGATCAAAGTGCTGGCACTGCTGATGTGCATGTGGATGTCAGAAGTACTTGCAGAGCTGTTCCATTGTAATTTAGCATTAGTTAATAGGTACTTAAAGTAAAGTGGTTCCCTATTTGATTATGATTGGGGGTTATTAACATTTTTTTCCATAAACAGATGGTAACTGTCCGCTGAGTCGATTGCAGAACAATTCCAGGGTTCTGATTCAAGAGGACCAGCTCCTGCAAAGATATCTTGGGTGCCTGGCTTTTTGCTTTTGTTGATTTGGTTTTTTGTTTGTTTGCTGGTGGGTTTTTTTGTGGATGATTTTTTTTTTTTTTTTTGCTTTCCTCCTCCATCATGCAATTATCGCTCCAGCTTTAAAGAGGAAAAAAATAAATACACAAGAGCCGTGACCTACCTTTCAGATGAGGCTTAATTCTGACCCACGTTGCCTTGGCCAAGTCGGGCTATAATCACGCACTGGTGGTTTTCCCCTGATTATTTGTTTGCAGCTGTATAGGAATGAAAAACCACTCCGCGGCACAGAGAGCCTGCACCTTAAGGGTTAGTTGCTCGGGAGAAATCTGTGATCAGGCCCCTTTCATTTCGTCCTCCTGGGAGCCTGCCATGTAGCAGGAGAAGGAAGAAAGAGAGAGCAAAGTAATATCAGCCAGCCTGGCACGGCGACGGGAGAGAAAGAGCCATACATTAAAAGCCACGGCTACCCACGGTGGCTCGGGGATGTATGGTCACCCATACTAACGAACTAGAAACGGGAACCGATTGCTGTTGCTCCGGTGAGCGATGCTGAGAGCCCAGAAGTGCCGAGGGGGCTGAGTCCCCTCAAACATGCAGACAAGAGTGACTTTGGTGGGGCTTTTGAAGGTCGGGGCTTTTCCTTGTCGCTATCCTTCTGTTTGTTTGAAAAGCCCCTTGATATACTTCTTGCGCTCAATATTACTTGGTTTTATTTGCCTGGGAAGTGGATTGGAAGGGCGTGTGGTTTCACTGGGGCTTCTTTCTGCAAATGCCTGTGTATACGCGGGTGAAGTGCAAGCTGTGCTATTTATTTATTTATTTATTCAGCGCCTTCAAGGTGATAAAGCTTTTCGAACTGATAAGTGCCTCACCCTCTGCTGAGCACGCAGTCCGTAACTGGTGCGCTGGCAGCGAGGGGAAAGCTGCTGTGCAGCCCTGGGCTCCTTGGCAAACCTTCCCAGAGGTCCCACCTCTCCCCTGGGACACTGGGACAAGGCATCCGCTCCTGTGTCTCCTCTCCGTGAAGGCAGATCTGCTCTCATGCCAGCAGTGAACGCTCACACCCTTGTCCTTCAGTCCCGAGGGGTGTTAGTCTGCTGAAGGCTCTGAAAGATGGGGCGATGCTGTCGCTTGTTGCTGCCTGAAGGAGCAAGGAGACACCCTGGGATGGGGAGATGCTTCCAGGGGGGCTGGAGGGATGCATCAAATGACCCCGCAAAAGGAATGGTTAGCAGAAAATCAGGATTCATTTAGATCAAGAAATAAATCATTTTCCTACTCCCAGAAGTATTAATAGGCTATTTATAAAGGAAATGTAAAGTGCACTGACCAGTCATTATCTATTCCAGTTGCTTTTACAAAACCAAGGTGTCTATTTTAGGCAACTACTAAAAGCAGTTAAAAAAAAAAAAAACCCAAACAGGCAGATCAGTAGTTTTCAGGTGACCGGAGAAGCCCCAGGCCTCCTTCATGCCACCTTCCTGCAGGATCTTCCTCCCCGTGCGTGACCTCCCTGGCTCGGGGGGGGCACACTTTTGCTCCTCTCACCAGCCGGAGCTGGAGCTCGGGCGCAGCGTTTGCCCCAAAGGAGCCCCCCGGCACGGCCGGCGTTTGCCTGGGGCAGCTCTGCCTTAGCGGTGTCTCACTGCCGCCTTTCACACATGGTTCTCACCTTGCGGTGTCAAAAGCTGAGCGAGTGACCCTCATCTTACCTGTGATTTGGTGTGAGGCGAACTCCCAGGCAAGGTGGTGGAAAGATGCTGAGATTTTTATTTTTTTATTTAATGTTTTTTAAGCCATCCCCATTCCAGGCTCAGTGCTTTGGCTTTTCCACCAGCAGAGCATTAACAAGTGGCAGCACTGGGGCCTCTCTGCTCATGGCACCGTGCTGGCTTCTGCCTTTGCCATAGGTGGTGGGCACAGCCTTGAGGAGGGAGACGGTGAGAACCAGCTGCAGTGGTTTCCCCTGCAGTGCAGAGTCCGGGAAGATGTTGCCATTTGGGAGCAACCGAATTGCCCCAATTCCTCATCCAGCCGCTTGCATGCATCTCTTCATCAGCAGTGAAGTGGTCCAGGCTCAGTCACCTGGGCAGCCGCCCCCAAGGACTACGCAGAAGGTACTAGTCCTCGGGGGGTTCTCTCCGTGGCCGTGAGGCTCCCGCCCGCCCGTTCCTTGCCTCCGTGGCTCCAGCCCGTGTCTGCTGCTCGGTTTGATGGTGTCTGCCCATCAGTCTTCACATGGCTTTGCTTTAGTGAAAGATACCGGAGTGACAGCACAGAGCCAGAATAATTCTGTTTATGTCCGTAACAGGTACCACACAGAGCAGCAGGACAGGCTATTTTTTGTTTTTTTTTTTAAACCAGTATAACTAATCCGATGAAGAGATATCCTCTCCATAAGCCTCGTGCCCTGTGTGCTCTCCTGCGCCTCTCTGAAGGCAGCTGACAACCAGACAACAAAGAGTCAACCTTGATATGGCTTTAATAAGGTGCAGGGCAGTGTGGGAAGAAGCAAAGGGCCTTAATTAATATTTTAATTGTAGTTTGTCTCTACCACAGTTGTCCAATTATTCTCTGGAAAAGATTTTGCTACTGTTAATGCTGATAAATGGTCCTCAGGGAGGCTGCCCCTGGTGAGTTCATCACCTCTTTCTCCTCATGACTTGCTGTATAGGATTGTTGTGTGTTTGCGCAGGGTTTAGCCAGCGATGCTGTGATTTGCCACTCTGTCCTTAAAACATGGAGCGGGAGAGCATCGCTCTTGGTCAAGGGATGGGGTAACTGTGATTTGAAGAGCAGGACTGACAAGAGAAGTGTTTGGGAGCTGTGATGGTAAATGTAGAAAAGGAAGAGAATGGTGCTGCTCTGTTTTGAACCTGAGCTGAGTGTGCTTGAAGGAGTGTCTAGAAATTTGGAGACAGCGGAATAAGGGAATGGATAGGGACTGTCGCTTGGGCTGTGCAGGCTTCAAATAGTGGAAGCAAATTATAGAGAGCACTGGAGCATCTGATGATCTAATGGGCTTGTTCCATCTCCAATTTCTATTTCTTGTGGTGCAATAACAAACCTGCCTGGGTCCTGGACAGTCTCAAGAAACTCCATCATCAGCACCAGTGTTTAGTGTCTGTTGACGAAGGTGTGAGTGGTGCAGAACCCCATGTTCAGGCATCTTATTTCGATCTACAACTGTGCTATTAAAAATCAATGGACCAGAAGATAATGCCTGTACACAAGGCAGTTGGGTAGCATTTTGTACACTGTAGGAATAAATCATACTTGGGTTCTCATATTTTGTGTCTGAGGGGCAGGGTTATGATTCAGTTTCTATTTGGGACAGTGGTCTTCAGTTGGTTCCGTGGCCCTGGCTGATGATGGAGGGTGGGATGCTCAGTTACCCTGAACCTGGCCTGTGGTTCAGGAAAGGGACCCAGGAGATCTTGTTGCCCATGGCCACATAAACCGGCCACAGGTCTCCCTTTGGGCTCTGTGTATGAGATACTGCTGCCATCAGGGTGCACTGAGGGGCACCAATGGACTGGGTACATGCTGGGAATGATGCTCAGTGCACCCATGAAAACTCACCTCAGCCCAGTCATCAGCCTTCAACGTGCTCTGCTCCACGCTCAAGGCCGTATTTCAGACTCTCTGAGGTGTGAGACGAGTGTGCAGCTGGTGCTCATGGCCATCTTCTGTGTCTCAAAACCCCTCTGCTCTCTGTATCTGCCAGAACCTGCTAGCTGCAGAAGAGTTTTTCTTCCTTATTTTCCTTCACCTTACCTTAGCACCCGCAGGAGTTACCAGCCTCTTCTGGAAGGGACAGTTTCACATCAGGACCCTTATGCTGCAGCCCAGCATCCTATGCATCCTGGTGTTGGGGAGATTTTGTGGCTCTGCTGGATAGCCTCTGATCTTGCTGGAAGACCTCACTTTGTGACCAGTAAGGGATTTTTCCCTGCAGAAAAGGAAAAAATCATTTTTGATGAGAGCCTCATCGAGAAGCATAGCCTGTGGCAAGGTGGTTTTGCCAAATCTGCTTTTGATGCCACCCAAGCCAAAGCAGTGCAGCAGCTTCAAAAACCGCAGATGGGGAAAACCCATATAATTATGGCAGAGAAAATGGATGGGTCTGCTTGGATTTTGGATTAAAACCTCTTTGACTTGCTTCTCATTTCACCTGAACCAGCTACGGTTGGTGCCAAGGAACCTGCGTCTCCATCTTCGCTCTGTCCCAGGGCGTGCTTCAACCTCCCCAGCAAACTGCAAGTTCTTCCCAGCCTAACGCAGTCAAGAGTCGGACAAGAGGCTGTGAATTAGTGTGAAGAGGAAAATACTATTTTCCTTCACCCTGGTTTCCCTTTAAAGTAAGATCCACGGGCTGAGATGCCGGTGCCACGGTATCTCCGGGGCGGGCGGTGTGCCGGCGAGGCTCCCCGGCGCCTGGAGCGTCGGTGTCCTGGTGCAACGCCGGCCGCTGGCGCAGAAGCCTGCGGCACCGAGACAGCTGCCGGGATCGGGGCAGGACCAGGGGAGAACTGGCCCTTTTGTTGCTGACAAGACGATTTCATCTTGATGCTCTAAAAGCTCTTGTGACATCCGCAATTTTCCAGATGGATAATGAAAACCTGTGAGCAGGAGCGTCTCGGCGGCTTTCGAAGCGCTCGCCTGTGGAGCTGCGTGTGTTGGTTTCATATCTGCTGACAGGGCTTAATAGTCATTACGCTAAGTGGAGCCGGCACTCGGGGAGGCAGGTAAAGCTGGTGCTGCCCTCGGGCTGAGACGTGTTTCTCACTGTGCATCCCCATCCTGATGGGCTGATTTCTGCCTCTTCTCCTCCCAGGCTGCGGGGCTCTGCAGGAGCTGCCGGCTGGGTCTGTTCACCTCTTGCTCAGGAGCCCCTTGGCATCCTCTCATGGCATCCAAGGATGCTCCAGGGTCCAGAGCGGGGGCTGCGGTGCTTCCACTAGGCTCCAGCTTTGGGAAGACGAAAGCAGAGACAGGAGTTTCCCACAATCAGCAGGTGCATGGACCATGCAAATAAGCAAAGCGTGTCTTCATCCGAAGTGCTGGGAGCAACTATGTGCTCTTTTTCTGATTAATGTTAGGGCTAATTATTAGCATGGTTTTACCTATTAAGCAATGACATAATTTTTTATGAAGAGAAGGTGGGTGATATTCTTAAAAGGAAAGGAAAAAACATAATTTTGAGTTAACAATGGTCTAGGATCAATGTTTATTGTTATTGATTCCTTAAGTGATTTATCTGATTTTTATTTTATTTTCATTTGGGATTTTGGTAAATTCCCGTGCTCACCTCTGTGCCCGCAGCAGTGGGGTGCTGCAGCAGGCCTGAGTAGCCGGTGAGGGGCTTTGACGCAGCAAGGCAGGGTGGGCACCCCGTCCAGCGGTGGGGTGTGACGCTGGGGAACCGGCTGCTGAGAGCTCTAAGGAGGACGTGTGACGTGCAGGGTCCCCATGCTGCTTTGTGCTGCTCCCCAGAGGTGCTCTGGGGACAAACCCAGGGGCAGGACAGTTTGCTGCCAGAGAACTATTTATTTGGTGTCTGTTTATTTAAGTTAATTTGTTACAGGCTTTTACACCACATCCCCCTGACTTCAGCATTGCTGGTTGCCCCCAGGGTTGTTGCAGCTTAATCTTCCCGCAGGTGTAAGCAAGGACACGCATGCAAACCCTCCTTCATCCCAGCTCAGTCCTTCCAGCATCGTCATCATATCTTTTTTTGTTGTTGCCCTCTGCTGAGTTTCCTTGGCGTGTGGGAGGCTCCTGGCCCTGTGCCCGGCAGGGCTGGGGGTTACCCCAGGTTTGGTCCCCTGGCACCCGCTGGGGACACCTTCTCCTCCCTCTGCAGGGCACGGTCCTGCTCCCTGGCAGGCTTATAACCCGTTTGCAGCCTGCTGTCCCCATCAGCCCATTTGGACATTAATTGTCCTGTTACCTGCTTTCCAGGTAAATTGGGGATTTATCTCCAAAACCTGATTTTCTTTAATGTTTTTGAAGTTTGTATCCAGTTTTTCTTACTTCTGCCAGTGTTCGCTGGCTAAAGGAAGTGCTGCCCATGTGAATTTGTCCCTTCGGTGCTGCTCCACTTACCAGGAGGTAGCAGAGCTGGTGAGAAAGAGCCAGCTCTGCTCAGTCATTGACCCACCGTATCAGTGGTGGCTTTCAGAAATGATGATTATCCCACCTGACTCCCTAAACAGATACGTATCAATGGTTTAGCCAATTCAGTGGGTTTCTCTCATTTCCGGGATGGAATAACCCAGCCTTAACACCAGTCCCTGTGGAGAGCCTCTCCAGCTTAAAGCTTTGCCATATTCGTGCCACCCAGACTGGCACTAGCAGGGAAGAGCCACGTAAATCAAATTTACTGTTATTAGTAATACTGTCGTATGACGGTGCTCATATCCAAGCCATTTTGAATTGATTTTCCAGGGAAGTTTTTTCTGAGGCACTATCAAATATTTTGCTAAGCTCGAATATATTACAGCCTTCATTGACTAATTTTGTAATTCAATCAAGGAAAAATAAGACATTGAAGGTAGTTCAGCGTGATTTGTTTTTATAGACCAACTGCTTCATCCTCTTGATCCCACTATCGTTTAGGCTCCTAAATATTTTTTTAACATTTCCTTTGATTTTTTTTTTATTATAAATTTAAAGTTAAGCTTATTAATTTCTTCTGCACGTCATCCAGCAGAACAAATGCGAGTTGTGTGCATACGCGTGTATATATTTGTATATAAAGGAAAATGTCTTTACAGATTTACAATATGTCTGTTCTTGACAAGTTTCTCTGCTCAGAATTAAATTGGTAGCAGCATCTGGTAATGAGACTTCGTGCCTTTTGGGCTGTTGAGTGCTTTTGCAGAGTGTCTTGCTATAGACGGCTGCAGGTCTGTCCCCTTGGTGTGTGGGACCAAGTGAGGAAATGCTGCTGAATTTTCCATAAGACTTTGCTTGTCTGTTTTGACTGCTCTTTCATTGTCTTTCATTCTGTTTTTTATTGTTTTTTTGTTATTTTATTTAAAGAGTATTAATTCTTCTATCTTCTGTTTGCTCTCAATCTCCCTTATCTAAAGTGTCGTGATAGAAATTGAAATTAGATGCAGCCTGATTTCACTTCTGGTGTCTGCAGAGCAGCTGGATTTTAGATTTTTATCCCCTTCCTTATATTGTCGTTTAGTTCTTCATAACAAAACATATGGTCTTCACTATGTTTCTCTTCTAAGTTTATTATGCTACTAGTGTATTTAGGAGTGATTTGGGCTTATTCTCTCTGCTTAAAGATTTCAAGTAATGCTTCTTGGCTGCTACTGTCTATTAACGTGATATCGGAGTTAATAGGATGTCAGCATGTGCCAAAACTCTTCTTCAGCAAAGCACATGTATTCCACCCTGGCATTTCAGAACTGAAGCTGTAAGGGTAAAGCAGGGCACCTTCCTACCTTTCGATAGGTGTTGGTAAAGGCGTTGATTTCAGTTCTGCTGAACTCTCTGTGACCAGGTCACACCAAAAATAGTCGCTTCCTCTGAAGCGCACCCCAACAGAGAAGCTAAAATCTGTGCTGGGTTTAGGGATGCTTCAGCAAAGGGCGTCTCACTGGGGTTCCCTCCAGCCAGAGCTTTGCTGGGGTTTCAGCTGGTAGTTTTGGGGCCAGTCGTATGGACAGGGTTTTTGTTAATCTGTCCAAAAGGGATGAGGTTCTGCTTTTTTGTTAAAAGAGAAGAGGTGCACGAGCTTACATGCAGGGGAATAAAGGCAGGGAGATGCTTTATGAAGTTGTTAGTGGCTATTGGTAAGTGCCTATTTATCTGCACTGAGCTGCGGAGCCCAGGAGCGGCTGGAGGGAGATTTGCTGTCGGACAGGCTCTTTAAGGATAAATAATCTTGGCTGGAATTTGTGCTAATGATTTCCTAAGTGTGCTGGCGTGGCTTGAGTGGTGGAGAAGGAGGGAAAGCAGTGCTTGCGTCTTTTTTTGGGGTGTGAATGGGGGAAGGCAGGAGGAGGCTGGAGGGAGGAGGGAGCAGCCAGCGTTTCCCATTTTGGTGAGCGGTGTGGCAGATGGAAAGTTGGTGGTTGAATCTTGATTTCTTTTATTGGCCTAGTACGCACAGTAGCTAGGGGAGATGTGTGACCCATGGATGTGGCTCTACTGAATGTGATGCAGTCCTTCAGACTTTCTACTGAAGGATTTTGCCTTGACAAAGAGATTTGGTTGATACAGAATCCAGTACAACTCTGTCAGTTTAAATTATTGAGAAGGTACATACAACTGTGTTGATCAGGTAGCAATAAAACCAAAGCAAAACACACAAACCCATCTCTCCTGAGCCAAATGTCTTATGCTAGTGCAGAGAAGAGGGAACTGCAATTATTAACCTCATGTGTCCATCACGCTCAGATCAGGTTCAAAATTATCTCAGCACCTTCCTGCCTTACTACAGGACTGAAGGTTAGAATTTTAACTCATCGGTCCAGAGCTTTGGAAAAAGGTGTGCACGTTCCTGCCTGCATTTTGAGTGAGCAGGAGCACTGCAGGCAGCGTTGCCTGCGTTCATGCCTTGCGCTGCAGCTCTTGAGGCACAGGGAGTCAAACGCATGGTGGTACCAAAGAATGTCTTCAGGATATCAAGACCTAATCTTCTAGAAGTCGTAGGCTAAGGGAGGTGTTTCCAGTAAATACTGTCTCCTAGAGGGTAAAGAAATGAGCAGTCCTCGTCTGTTTGAGGTAGTTTATCCCTGTTTCTGGGATGTGTCACATGCACAGATTAGGCTTTTGGCTTTCCTTGTGCTGCTTGGGAAATATGGGCTGGGGAGATGCTGTGTGTGTGTTTCTGGAGGAGCGAGGACCCGGTGGTCCACCTCTGCTCCAGCCTTCGCCAGCTGTGGCATCATCTCCAAGCCCCACCACCTTGGCAGTACATTTTTAGGGCACCTTCTCCTACCACATCAGCTGAGCTCTACTGAAAAAGCGGCTGGTGGATAATTTCATTAGTGGCTACCTGTTGAGAAGGACATGTGCGACAGCATTTCTTTAAGCATGGGAGTTTAAAAAGTAGCAAAGGGAATTAATAGACAAATCCTACTGAAATTCCTCTAACATCCTTTGCCAATCCTGGGTTTAATGTTTAACAAGTGCTGAGGTATGTATGATGGGAGCAGGGGATGGTACTTAATAAAATGTTTCATTAACTAGAGAAAAAGGGCTTTACTCACAGTAACTCAGAGCAGGTAAGTTTGTAAGGTCTTGATGAGAAGACCGGGACAGAGATGGGCTCCCCGCTGTGACCGGCAGCCAAATGAGCCACCCAGAGTGTGCAAGGGTTAAGGGCCATCCGAACAGAAATGACGCCTTGTAGACTGTTAAAATACCAAGGCTGGGTTTTCATTTATCCTCTGCTAACAAGTCTGCCTTGGATAGTTCATCAGTTTGATGTTGGAGTAGCTTTCGCAGAGGCGTAATGAGACTAATCACTGCAGGCTCCCTCCACAGCCGTCCAGGAGGAGTGGGTTCCTCATTAGGCAGATGCAGAAGCATTTGGAACTGTCTCTCTCACCACTGACTGCGGAGTGAGCCTCGGAGACATCCATCAGACTTGCCTAAGGCTGGGAGACCCAAAGATGAAAGCGTGCTTAGGGTAAAAGCATCCTGAAACATCCTGATCATCTTCCTTGGAGAGCGGGTGGGCGTGGTGACCACCCTTGTGGCCTTCATTCAGCATGGGATTGCCACAAAGTGGCACATGTGTGTTTTGGGAGAAGTCTAAGCGTATGCTCAGTGTCTTTTGAGATGCATGTTCCTGGCAGATCTCTCTGGCATCTGCCGATGAGAAGTGCTTCCCGCACTCTTTCACTGTGCTCTTTGTTGGAGATTGTTATTATTAAACTTTTTTTTGTTATCGTGTCAGCTAGAAGAGGTGATGTGTGAAGGAGGATATATTATCACAGCCTTCTGCAGGCAGCGAAAGGAAAAAAGGCGAGATTAGAGATGCTTTCAGAAGGTGAATAGACAAAAAGCAATGGCCTGAACTTCAGGAAGACTTGTAGAGGGGTTAGGAAAGTTTTGGGAGAGTAGAGGAGGACAGTGTCCAGCATGGGAGATATTTAGGGCTTGGACCAGAGAACTGGAGCCAGATTTCCAAGAGGTTTTGTGTGCTGCGACCCTGGAGGCCTGACTGTCTAAAAATTTCTCTGCTCTGAAGGACAAACTCCCTTGAGAATCTGGCAGAGGGCTTGTGTGGACCAGTGTTGCTGCCATGGGGCAGAGTGGCCGTGGTGGTCCCTGCCCGCGTTATCCTCTATCCTCTTTCTCTTGGGAGCTTGCTTTACCCTCCCTCCCTCCTTCCCCTCCGTGTTAAGCGCTCAGTCCAGCTTTCCTCTTAAAGACCTTGTCCCTCACCTGGAGAATTAGCAAATACCCCTTAGCACAAGCACTGAGCTGCATCCCCGGCACCGGGGAGGCTTGCGTGGTGTGTTGTTGGCAGCCGAGTGTTGTGCCACTTGGATATTTTTCTCCCGACGAGCATCATGTACAGATTTTCCGCTTACCGCCCTGCCTGCTCCGGTTGTTCCCCGAGCCCGAGTTAGTTGCAGCAGCTTTTAGCACACCCTGCATCGATCATTGCACTGGCGGACGTGTGTATTTCATGAGGGAAAAGCTTATTTTTTATTTTTTTTTTTCCCGGAGAATGAGTGAATTAAGATATGTGTTTACTGCCACTTGAGCAAAGCGGTCCCAGGCTGGGCCACAAGACACACGGCTGGTGTTTAAAATTAAGAGAGCGAACATCCACATAGAAACTAAGAGCGGGAGAAGGAGTCTGGGTAATGGGATTACATTACTTCCACGCTAATATGACCTTGGAGATGGTCTGCCGCTCTGTGGGGATTTGGGGAGTAATGCATTTGGTAGCATCATCCAAGGGTGTGAGGTGTGCATTTATCTGTGCATATTTATATCCAAGCTCAGGTGCCTGTGAGGACGTGCAAGGTGTTTATTCTTTCAGTTTATCCTGGTGTGTTTTATCTATTCATCTCCAGCTCTGCGTGACCCGGGATGTGTTGCAGGCGATGCTGTGGGATCCTCCAGCAGTGGCTTCAGATGTTGTACAAGGGGTTAATGCCTTCTCCTTTGAACTGCCACCTGAAAAGCCTAAATCAAAAGCATTGCACCTCTAAAAGTCGGTACACAGTGGCAACCTCCCCCAGGGACCAGATCTTCTCTGTTGGAGGCAGGAGGGGAGGGAGATTTCAAAGAAAGGAGCTGCTGTCTGCTAATGTGCCCTCTTTGTGGCATTATTAGCATGGAGAAGAGCAGCAGTATCTCTTTTATCTCGGCTCTTGGGGTACCACATAGAAATGCATCGATTGCTGAGATATCCGAGGGCCCAGCTCTGACTGGAGAGATTTCCAGATCAGAACCAGTATTTTGGATACCTGTTGGTTGGTGGTCAGAGTGCTGTGGTGCTGGGCAGGCTACAAATTATTAAAATCAAGGCTTTGTATTTAGCAGTCACGGTAGAAGTAAGTTGTAATGAAATGGATACAGCAGTTTATAGACAAGGGAGTGGAGGGGGAGTGGAGGAAGGCCAGGGTTTGCACTGCAGCTGGTTTCTCTCCGGTGGTTCATCACCTCTGCACATCGCAACTGCCCTGGCCAGCTCTCAGGACCACGGGTCCTTTCTTGTGACATGCAGCTTTTTTCCTTTTATTTTGCTGTAGTTTGGATGGGAGAAAGTTGTGTATCTCATGATGTTTAATGCTGATTGTCTATTGCAGTGTATGCTTCTGTCATGTCCTGAATCCTCTGGCAATGGTACCCCCGGCAGCAGGCAGGTCATTTCGCCTGTGCTGCCCAGACGTGGCAGATGGAGATGTTTTCCTGCCCCTTAACCAGAGAGGTGGCCCTGGTTCAGCGAGATGAACCTTGGTTTGTCTGCTGTTTCCCTAATCACCGTGGCATCTGCCTGGGCTGATGATGCTGGGGGAAGACACCGTTGTTCTGGGGGATAACACAACCTGCCCGAGCTGAGCTGGCTTGGGTTTGAGCTATCATCTCACAGAAGGCAGCAGCCCCAGTAAGCACCTCTCGGTGACCACGGGGTGGCCATGTGGAGGGATGGGCCCTGCTGCCCTTTGAAGAAGTGGCTTTGAAGGAGCTGGTTTGGGGCTGGTGGATAACCCCTCACACCCTGGGCTCGGCTCCGGACCGGCTGCACCTCCATGGAGGCAGAGTGAAGGCAACACTTAAAATTGAATCTTTGCTTGCAGTCTACAAAACACACAATAGAAGCTTCTCTCCACATCCAGGCAATTAAAATGCCTACCCTGGGCATAAAAAGAGTCTAATAATAACAACGGTGAAGTTAATGAGATTTCACATGTCTCTGCAAACCGGACTAGGTTTTGTAAGCTCAAAGATGTGTTGTGTTGGAGCCCCTCTGAACTGGGGAATTTTCTTCCCCCAAGTGCTTCAGGCTGTGTTGAAGGTTGAGCATCCCCCACCAGGCAGCCTGTGTTGGGGTATGCCTCATCCCAAGGGACAGAGGCATTAGTGGAAATGTGGTCTGGAAGGGATGAGAGCAAATTTGCAAAACATTCTGCCTGACGCCTTTTGGAAGGAATTCAGAGAAGAGCAACTAAAATGATTAAGGTTCTGCAGGGAATGTATTGTAAGAAAAGATTAAGAAAAAGAAAAGCTAAATATATAAAATGCAGCTAGACCAGAGTGAAGGGGAAGTGGTCCCCAGTGGTGCATATTTAGAAGAGTTGAACAATGGAGAAGTAAAAAGACTATTTAGGATGCTGGAAGGAGAACATGGGGTGTACAGAATCAATTAAGCAATCAAAAACCTGTGAGCTGCATATCTAGATCCTTTTTCCAAAGAAAAGAGGTAAGAAGAGCACGGAAAGTCTTTGAAATGGATTCCATGGCCTTTGGAAACTTTTAAGCCGGGCTGAGGGGGGCAGATGACGAGTGCTCGCGCTGTGGTGCCTGGGTGGAGAGGTCCTCACTGAGGTCCACGTGTGCTGGGATGGGGTATGGAAACCTCCTGGCCTTGTTGGGCTGCTTCTTTCTCCTTAGAAAGTGCGGAGCCTTCTCCCTTCCCTGCTGCCGTGCCGGTGCATGAAATAGCAACCCGGAAAGCGTGATAGGGACGACTGGCTGCAGTCTCCCTGCCTTGGCTGATTAATTAACTCTTCAGATTAATTTCCTTTCTGATTACCGCTTGATTAATTCCTCCTAACTCTGCGAGACCTCCTCACCACTTAATCCTCTTTATAAGCCCTCAGAGTGAGATGCTTGAAGTAAACATCAGGCAAAAAAAAAAAGCAAACACTCTGAAATGCAAACACACCACCACCGCCGGCAGGACCCCCTCCCACGCCAGGACCTAGTCCCCGTGGGGCTGCCCCACGGCACCCTGCTCCACAGGCTCCTCCACGCTCTCCTTGCGCCGAGACCCGCTTTTCGCATGGGTTATCCAGTGTGTCTGTAGCAAACTGCACAATTTCACTTGTTGAGCCTGATAATTAGCAGCAATATCCTGGTAATTTGCGAAGGGGGGCAGGAGGAGGGAGCTGTGCTCAGCAGCATGAGAGGAGCTGTGTTGGTTTTTTTTTTTTTTTTCCTCATCGCTTTGTTAAAGGGAGCGTCTGAACCCATACAGCAGTTTTTGGTGTATGCAAGAGTGCAAGATGCTGCTGCCACGATGGGATGAGCCAGGTGTCAGGGCTGGTGATGTCTCGACGCTCAGACCGGTGCCATGGGGCAGGTCCAAGAGCCTTGGGGAGGGCAGAAGCCACCACCTGGGAGGAGAGACACCAGGGGTGAGTGGGGACACCAATTAGCAGTTGGCCAGTGGGGCAGGTGAAGGTGATGGGGTCAGAGTGATCAGGGTGATCGGGATGAGCCTTGTCACGAGTCCAGACAAAATCCGCATGCGGAAGGCGGCAATCCTGATCCTGCTGGGGATTTTTAATTTAATTTTAATTATTTTTTTTTTTTTTTAACTCCTGGGCATCCATTCCCAAAGGCCTCTGGATGCTTTAATGAAATATAAAAACATAACTTATGGTGAGAAGAGAAATGCAGCCAAATGAATCCCCAAACAGGAATGAAAACTTTCCCCCTATCTTCCCTACACTCAATAACCCAGTGCGTACCCCTGGGAAATGTAATGTTTAAAGAGCAACAGCACTTTCTTGGCCATTGTTTTTGAGGAATGTTTTGTGGTTGGAAACAAAGCTGCACTATGCACCAGCTAAGTCCTAGTGAATTCGTTTTTCTCGTGACCTCAGCTGCAGTGGACGCAGCAAGAATATTTTGCACCCAAGAGCCAAGCATGCTCTTTGTTTCGTGGCTGTACAGCGTGTGTCATCCATAAACGTGACCTAAACTAATGAATTTGGCTGAGTTTGAACAACCAAGGGGAAGAAAATAAGAAAGATGGTGTGTGGATGGAGGCACAGGCAATGATTTATTTCTGGGTTGATGGACAACACAACGGATCTTGGAGGTTTTTGGAGCTGATGCTGTTCCCAGCCTGCAGCCCTTGCTGTGAGAGCCTTATGCTGCCCTGCCCTGCGCTCCCCTGGTGTAGTGCTACAGTCGCGATATTTGAATCAGTCTTTAGATCTGCTGGAACAAAATGACTCTGATAAAGGAGATTGAACTGCTCACAGAGAATATGCTGTTCTCTTATATACGGGGTTCAGCGCAACCCTCCAAGGTTACCATGGTACAGTGCACAGACTGGGGCAGGCTACAGCTGGTGATCTTTGGCCGTGAAGTCACTTGGGCCCGAGCTTGTTTTCCTCTGTGTCACTGCCTCTAAAAAATATTCATTTTGGCTGTGCGAGCTGTGTTCTAGGTGGTGTATGACAAATTACAGCTGTGCTCTGCCGCGTTAGCTTGGACACGCAGAAGTCTGCAAACCAGCCTGGAGTTCCTTTGGTCCAGTATTCCAGCTCTTGAATTGCAGGAACGGATTAACCGTCCATTTTGGCTATTTCTGAACTTGTGTGATGATGGTTCTGCCCTGCTGGGGTGGGGTGAGGAAGGGATAAAGTCGTCTTGGTAGCCCACATCTGTGCGAATTGTCAGTGCTGGAGCTATGCATGGCTGAGGTTTCTGGCCAGGGAAGTCCCATGTTTTGGCACATGCCAGCGGTGGGCCTTTAGGGGACCAGAGGTGGACCCCTGGCTCTGCAGCTGACCCAGGCTTCAAGCCTTCCTGTCCTCCTTGACACCCATTTGTAGTGAAAGCAAAGGGCACTGACAGCCCCTGCAAAGCTCCCTGATTTCTGGGTACCAGAGGTGCTACCATGGCATGGGCAGTGATTTGTTTTTGCATCTGAGATCTGCAGAAACCTCCTTTTGGGTGTCAGCAAGGCCGGGTTCTGCATGTGTGACTTTTGTAGAGTAATCACGCCATTCAATAGGAAGAAAGTTCCCTTTATTTGCCTTTTAACTTCTACTATTAAAGCTTTATTGCCAACTGCTCTTCAGTTCCTACAAGGAACGGGGGAGAGTAAATTGGGATCTTTGATCTCCTTTGCTCTACCTCCCCTGTCCTTGCATTGTCTTTAGGGCTATATTTCCTTGGCCACAAAAAAGTCAATATGAAAATAAGAGGGCAAAGGGGAAAAAAAAGCCAGGATTTATTTTTTTTGTAGTGGTGAAGGGAACACGCGTATCATCAGCAGTTAACAGCGTTGTATCGAAAAGTCACGCAACATGTCTGTGGATGAGAGATGTTCCCAATGGTATGGGGAGCGGGGACTGTTTTCTCCCGATGCCTGTGGTGTCCGCTGCATGTTGAACTGGGAGGGGAGAGATATTGTGGGGCAGCTGTATGGGTACAAGTCAACATAGGATTGCGGGTTCTGCCTGTGGGCACGCCACTGCTGAAAACGTGGGGAGCTTCTTCCGAACCCCTTTAGCATCACCCTGGTAGATGTGATGGGTCACATCCTGAGTCCAGAGCAGGTTGTTGAGCCCTTTAGAGATGCAGCAGCTCTGTCATGGTCAGAGTTTCCCAGGACAGGGCCACTTCCCTGAGACTGGCAGGGAGCTGGTGCTGTCTCCATCTGTTATTCCCGGAGGGTGATGGAGTAGCTCTGGGATCACACCTTTAGACCTTGTCCCATGGCTCATTCCGGGCTCAGTGCATGTGTGCAGGCGTTACTGCGTGAGGAGTTTAGCTGGATTTCAGGCTGTTTTAGGAGTCTGTCCTAAATCACAGCAAGCGTAAAGCCTGGAGGAGGGCAGCTAATGGTGTGAAGTTCCCCAGCAGTTTGGGTTGAGACTGTTGTCTGGATGAGAGGAAATTAACTTCTGAAAGGGGAAAAAAAAGGAAAAATTCAGATATTCTGACTATCCTGAAAAACTAGCCAGAACAGGGCTTGGTAGAGCAGCACTGGCACACTTTTTTTGGTTTCCTACGCAGCTTGGAAATAGGAGCGTGAGAAAGAGATGAAAGGCAGATTTGCAAGAAAGGTGGTAAGTCTGGGAGAGAAGAGGGAAATAACAGACAGAAAAGGATGGATGGATTTTGAGCTCATGCAGAGGATCCAAATACACACATAAATAATTTTGGAGGGATGGAACTGTAGTTTTAAAAAGACATTGCTGCCAAAATCCCCAGAAAAGGTGCTTCGTTGCCCAAGGAAATTTCTCATTTTGTAAGGTGACCAGAGGGCGAGTGCATGATCCTTTTGGTACCGCATTGTACCAGTCTCCCGTGCGCCTCCCTCTCCTCCCTCCATCCCTCGCCCTCAGGCGACTGCTACTCTGTAAAGATGACTTAGTGCCTGAAGGATGTGGTAGGATTGGATCCTAATCAGATCATTATTGCAGCAGTGAAGGAGCATAATTTCCCATCCATGAGCCATCACCTCTTTCAGCATCTTCTTCATTTATTTCTAAATAATATATATTCTTTTTTTTTTTTTCTGTGCTGTCAGAAATGAAATCACTCTGTGTAAAAGGTAGGAGGAGAAGTAAGCCAGGTTTAGACAGCGTGGAAAAGGCTCTTTTCTTTGGAATTAAACCCAAGCAAAGAGCCCAGACAGTTTGAAATCCAGTGCTGAGATAGTCATATGCACAAACATCTTAACTGCCGATCAAATAATACTCCCTTACATCCAGAATCCAGCTACTGGACTTGTTGGTCTGTTTAGCACAGTGGGCTCTTGTGGCCAAAGGCTACAGAACAGAAGGGATGGGAAGAAGTGAATTTATCTAAAAAAAAAAAACCCCAAACATATTAAAACCCAACACCGTTGCTGCTGTAACAGTATGTGGCGCCTGGCTTAAGACACAGATAATAGCTTTGCTTTCTGTGTTCCACATTTAACATCTGGTGTAGCACTGGGTTTCAGCCCGTCGTCTGCAGCATGCTGGGTTGGTGACATACCTAAGAGAAAAGTGATGATTTATGAGCATAAGGTGCAACAGGAACCTTGGGCTCTTGTAGGGCTCCTGTAGTTGATGTCAGAGAGTGAAGCCTTTAGTAGGCGTGTGGGCCTCCTGTTCTTCACCTCCTTTAAATCATTGCTCCCAGACAAGGTTAACTTTTCCTTAAGGCTGCCCCGATAGAGGCACGCTGGCACTGGGGAGTCTCGGTGTCCAGATATCGGCTCTTTGAGGGGTGTGGGGTGGTTTGTTTTGCTCTCTCCTGCCTCTGACCTTGCAGGTAATCCCTGGGTGGTTTCATCAGCTACCTTAGAAACCGTTTTAGCTGCAGTGCTAATTCCGCTAATTCCATAAACAGAAGCTAAAAGCTGTGTGTATGGCTAAGGAACATTGTATGGTGTCACTTGTAGTCTTGATGAAACAGTTGAACCATGAGACGTGCAGCCTTTTAGCAGACAGTGAGGTGCTTCTATCAGTCATTTTTTGGGAAAGACTGTAATTTCCCACATGGACTCAGAAAAGAAAGTTTGCATGTGACGCTGGAGAAACTCTAGAGCTATGAATGCTTGTCACAACATTGTTTTTAGGAGTCCACAGATGGAAAAGAGCTCCAAGCTATCTGGTAGTACACAGCTAGGGATAGACAGGAGGACTGCAGTTGCATGGACCATCCGCACTGGGAAGTTGTTGATGCAGACTGATTTAACAGACCTACTCTTGATAGCACCGTCTAGCTTGTGATGCAGCTTTTGGGGTGGAAATTGTAGTCTTTTATGCAGAAGTCTTGCTCTGCTGCGGGTAAACCCCCAGGCTGTGGGTCAGTCCTGGACCATAATGGCATGGGATTTTCTCGGTTGAAGCTTGCGTGTGTGGAACTGCATTCATGTGTGTGTACTATCAGATAACTGTGTTGGAAAGGGACTGTCCTGAATATGAGTTTCTGATATTAATTGAGGCTAAGATACGGGTTTCTGTGTTTTAAGGCAGCTACTAGAAAAGTTAATGGTTTTGCTTGTGTGTTTTTAAAGGGCAGGAGGAAAAGGCTGGAGCGGGGGGGTCCTGCTGGGTGGCTCAGGAGTGCTCTGCCTACATAGAGCTGCCTCCACAGCATCACCGTTCCCCACTTGAAATGCTAAATTATTCTCCTCCTCTGCCTGTGATTGTTTTATGGGCTTTTCTCAGCAAAATCAATCAAGAATTGATAATTTATAAGCGCTTGTTTGCCTTTTTCACTCTTCAAGGGGAAAAAAAGAGAAGGATAAAGCAGAAGGCAATGCTGCAAGTAAAGGAGCATGGGGGATGCAGAGCTGAGCACCACCTCCCTTGTCTGTGGGGTCGGAGGATGCTCATTGCTCATGCTGGTGAGGGGGTTAATCTCTGCTGTGACTCCTTAAGGTTCTGCCCTTGCTGCTCACTGGAGGAGTGATGGTGAGAGCCACGCGCATGCCTGTAGGCAAAAACAAGAGCTAAACCTTGAGAGGTACCAGGCACGGTTACCCCCAGCAAAGTTATCTGAGTGTGAGCGAGAGCCGAGTATTGCCAGGTTTGTGTGTTTCTGCGTGTACGGAGTGCCGTGAAAAGAGGGAGATTCGACTAGGCAGGTAGAAGGAGAAAGCTGGGTCAGCTGCCATCCCGGCTTACACCGAAAAAGAAATACCCTGTGGCAGCATATTCCACACTTCGGAGCTTGAACCCTGCCTGCCTGCTGTCACGCACACCCCCACGAATGCAGGGATGTGTCCTCCTGCCTCCCTGTCCACCTTTCTCCAGCCGCTGCTGCCCTGTGGGCACACATCCTGTCTCTGTCCCATCCCACCACCTCCACACCGTCACCCCTGAATTGCAGTGAGGATGTGGGAGGAAGGAGCCGTGTCCCCTGGGAGCTGCCCTACTTTGGGAATTTTGGGGAAAAGCGAAGCCCTATTGTCTTAAAATAGAGACAAATATTATAGCTGTATAGAAAGATCAGAATAAGGAGACACTCCTTAAATAAATAATTGAATAAATACTTAAATACCATAAATAATTATGTGTACAGATGGGTGCACCACCAGTCCATAGACATGGATGATATCGGGATGCTGTTGTAGACACTGGAGAGATGCACAATAGTTATATTGTCCTGATCCTGCTCTCAACTGTTTGTCCCCTTCACTGATGTTCCTGCCAGAGCAGTCTCTTGCATGGTGAGCTCCTGCTTTTTCTTGAGAAGGCTTGATTTCTCATCTCCAATTCTGTAGCTTTCCAAGCATTGCATCTCCGATTTGGAGAGCAGCCTTGGAAGAGAGATCTTAATAAAGCCAGGAAAATCCATTTATGAAAACAGCCCGACTTGGACCTGCCTCCAGTTTTGCTCCGGTGGGTTTCTGGTCCAGCAGGATGAGGTGAGCTGAGCTGTGAGGAAACCAGCCTCGGTGGCTGCCTGCACCCCTCCAGTGCCTGGGTACCCACTGGAAGCTGTGGCATCTGTTGGGCAGCCTCCCCTGCCTAGAGGGCTTTCATCCTTTAGCAGATGGTCTAGAAATGCAAAACAAAGTCTCAGAGTGGACTGTTGACATCCTTCCTTTGTAGGCTGTTCAGAGTTTGACTCAAATCATCTATATTTGTCCTGTGTGTTTCAAACCATGCTTTGGAGAATTTGGCTGGGAAGGTCTGGAGAACTGGCTGCCTCCCAAAGCTTTCCTGTTACAGATATTCCTGCCTCAGTTTTCAGCTCTTATGCTTCTACTCATGACCTGCAACAGAAGCACAGTAGTTGCTTAAATGGAGGGATGTGAGATTTTTGTGGTTTTCTTGAAAGACTTGGGGATTCAGCTTTACTCCAGAAATGTTGGTGTGGGCAATGTTTTTTCAGAGCAGTTCTGTCTTCTCCTTTCTAGCAGATAACTTTTTGCTTTATCTGCCCTGTCTTCCTGGAATAACTAACATAGGCCTATCCCACTGGACTGTCTCTTGGAAAATAGGTGTTACTAGATGGGGTCAATAGTTGATATGGTTTAAAGTGTAGCCCATGGTGTGTCCAGTTATTCTGAAAGCTTCTCTTAACCTTTTTAATATTTTTCTGGTTGCAATTTAGCCAAGGATATAGCTCAGCAAATGTCTTTACTATGTACCAGTCTCTTCTCGTGCAAGAAACTTTCCATTCTCATCCACCTTAAAGGAAAGATTTCATTACCACTTTACCAACCACTTGCTTGTTAACAGAGAAGGGCCAATACTTGTCCGTGCTACTGAGAACAGACTCTACTCCCACCTTCAAAGTTGTGACCGGTTGTGAGTAAAGGGTGAAAAATACCCCAGATCCCCCCTTCCCAAGCCTTCCTATGAGAGGCTACTGGCAAAGACGTCTTGGTCCATAGCACTACCAGAGACTGTACTGAATGCTCTGTTAAATATAGAAGAGCTGTGCAACGCCCCCGCGTGCTGGAAGTTCAGTCTGTTCCTCGCTGCGTGCCGAATGAGGAACGTGGGGAAACTGTTTCTTCTTGCTTCTGTTAGGTGGAAGATGCTCGTTACCTTTCCGTGTGGTCCTTGTGAGAAGTGTGTTTGGGCTGGACAGCATGCATGAATCCCCTGGTGAAGATTCATCGTAGCCACAGAAGGAAATTATGGGCTAATTCATTGGGGAATTATCAGAAGATAGGTTTTCTCTATAGAGCCCTCAGGTGCTTGCTGGCCAGCAGAAGTCCCTCTGGATCCATGTCTTGGTTTATGCCTGTTCTTTGGTGATTCTCATTAGAAAATACGCTTTAGAAGAACTTGGTGTTTCCAGCAATATGTCTTGAGGGTCTTCTGGTCCCATCTTGCCATGACTTACCTCTCCCTGCCTCCCACCCTTCTCTCCCCTCTCATTGTGCCGCAGCTGCAAACGAAAGGAGCAGCTCCCTGCACTGCGCCGCTAATGGGGCTGCAGATTGATAGCTCCTGGTTGCACAAACACTTGTCAGGGGCTTGACAGGCTGCTCAAGGTTGCCTGATGTTGCAGGGTGGAGGTGGAGGGAGGGAGGGAGCCGGCGAACTGTGTGCTCGTGGTTTATGGCCCTCCTGGTGGGACTGGTAGGCAGCCTGGCATAGCAACCGCTCAGGGCATTTACTAAGAGATTTATGAGTTTGTAATTTTCAGAAGCCCTGAAGCAAAAGTGTCTTTAATTAAATTTTGATTCTCTCTCCTCTTCCCCCCGCTTCCCCTGCCTTCTCCCTCCCCACTCTTGTCCCTGCCTGTGGTTTGTTTACTGAGACCCAGCAAAGCTTTCGGAGAACAGGTAGGAGTCTTTGAGTGTAGCCAGGAGGAGCAGAGGATTGCAAAACAAACAAGCAGATGGCAGATATGATAAAGCAGCCCCCAGTTGGCTCTGCCAAGCTCAGAGGGGGCTCTGTGATGCAGTTCAAGGGTCCCACAGTAAGAGCTTCCTGCATCCCTCTGCTCCGGACATGGATTTGGCAAGGTGTCTGAGAGACTGATGGCCAAGCCGTGTTCCTGTGCTCTCATTTGCATGGTGCTCGGATCCTGGCATTGCTTAGGGCTACCTGGAGAGTTGGGGTGTTGGGGACGAGACTGCCTTATGTTGCTTTGTGTTGCCCTGCTGTGGCTGACATGCACGTGCAGCCATCCATCTCTGAGTGGTGGTCCCCTCTAGAGGGGGAGCACAAAACCAAAGGAAATCAGGCAGCCGCCATATATTATTATTTTGTTTTTCTTTAAAAAGGAAGTTCTAGAAGAATAAGATGAGAAATTGGCCTGACCTTTATGGTATATTGTCAAGGGAGTAGGGGCAGATCCCCCCAGGAGATGCTGCCTTGGCATTGCCTAGGACTTCGCCCATTGTCAGTCTTATTTTGTGATCCCTCCCCATCCAGTGACTCAGTGGCAGTGTCCCTACCGAGCCAAGCGATGTCAGCCCTGTGAATAGGTTTCTATCAACCCACTCAGCCCTAAAGAGCAGCAGTTAAAAGGCTCTGGAGACATAATTGTGTGTGCGTAACAGCAGTGATGATTTCTTTGAGAGGTAGGATGAAAAGTGGCTCCGTTCCATGACTTCTGCGGAGACTTGATAGCTGCTTCTAGAAAGGGGCTTGGTTGTGGTCCAGGTGCCTCCACCAGCACAGCAATTCCTGCCTTGTGGTGCTTTTTGGTCACATGCTTGTGCCGCCTGCATACTCGAGTCATGGTCCGTAGGGTGCTACCAACCTGAGAGTGGCCTCTGGGCAGGTGAATTTGGCAGGGTCTGCTGCAGGATGCTCTGGCAGCCTGAAGCAGGCTTTGTGCAAGGGGCTTTTGGGTTGATGCTCAGCAGACACACGCTACTTCCAACTAGAAAGCCACCAGCCTTGTGCAAGCTCCCTTTTTCTTTCTTTTCTTCTTCCTTTCTTTCTTTTTTTTCCCCCCTTGTCACCATGCTGTGGGTGAGGATGCTGTTTATCCCCCTCACACCTTCCTGCTCCCTCGACGGTGCAGATGGAGAAATTGCTCGACCTCCACGCGTCTTCAGGTCTGGCTTCCCAGCGTGGATGTGTTGTCATGTCTCTTGTCGTGAGCTACAAAGCCGTCAAGCAAGGGATGTGTTTTGGGGGCATGGGGTGCGGCGCAGGGAGACAGCGCTTAGTCACGGAGGTAGATGCCAAACGCCTTGTCTTTCTCTGCCCTCGTGGCTCACAGGCTAATGCAAGGCAGCTTCCCTCCCACCTGCCTTCAGGATGTTGATGAAGAAGTTTGGGGGTAGGATGTGGAATATGTGTAGGGAGACAGGGATTTGGCTGGTGATGGCTCTTACGCTCTCATGCTGTAAATGCTGGCAGCTGAGGCTGCAAGAATCAGCAGAATCTAAAAGAGATTCTGAAGATCCTGCCTTAATGTCCCTTCGTGTTGTCAGGCCATGCTTGTGCCAGCCATGCCCAGGGTGGCTGTTGTGATACCCAATCTCTTGTGTCCTTTCAAGAGTCCTTTTTAGTAGGGTTTTCTCCTTTTCATGGCCCTTTCCTGGCTGTTTGGAGATGTGTGTTTCGATTTTGCTGTCTCAAAGGCTGGGACTGTGTTCAGGTGCCTCTGGTCTCACGTGGAGCTTCACATGACTTCTCCCAATTCCCCAGCCACCCACTGCAGTGTGTCCATCTGGTTCACTCCCACCCTTCACTTCTTTTCTGAAGCTGGTCTGTTTCACTGGTGTCTTCCAGCCAGAGGGCGGCATCCCAGTTAGCTCCTGACCTCATAAAGGATAGAGGTGGATCTGGGGGTGACTCTCTTTGAGGGAGCTGGGAGATGAAATGTGCCCTGCCCCAACCTTCATGCTTGTGTTGGGCACCGTCTGCCTCTTTCTCAACTGGAGCTGGTAGATGCTGCATTTTGGCAGACCAGCCTGCTCGCTTTAATTGGCGGTTTACACTCTTGCTGCATAAAAAATCTCGTCTTGAAAAGCATTGGTGTCGGGCTGACCGGGTGGCAAGAGGCCGAGCGTTTCTAGCTGGGTGCTGGGGTCTCGCGGAGCGGGAAGGTGCCTCGTGGTGTGAAGCAAGCTCCTCGCAAGGGCTGCGGCAGAGCCCCCGCCCTGGGACTGCCAACACAGCGACGCGGTGACAAGGCGATGCATTTGCTAGTGCCTGCATTGAAATGCAAGCGGTGTTCCTCGCTGACCTCCGACGGGAGCCGCGTCCATGCCTGTAGCTCACCGGTGAGGAGGGGAGCGTGCTGCGCTGCTTAGAAAAGGAAATTTCCCCAGGCCTTGGAGGAATTAATCATTTTATATGCTGGACTCTTGCCTTCTGACTGATCTATCTGAATTACAGATTAACTGGCAGCGTGGGGACAGAGGAAGCCATTTCAATGAATAGCTCTCTAATTTATTAAAAGGGTTGTTTGAGCTGGTGGATTGGCAATGCAGCGAGTTCTCTGAGTGGGGAGTGGTTTTCTGTCCCCCTCTGCATCTCCCAACCTTTTTTTCCCTGCTTGTTTTATCTTCCAGTTCACAGGACCCCTCTCAAATTTGATGAGGGTTCCAGCAGGGCAGGTGGAAACCCCAACCAGCGATATCCATTGCAAATGAGCTGTCAGCTCCCAGAAAGTTGTAATTTCAGAGCCTTTCTCTAGGGGCCACTTCTGTGACTTTTAAACACCTTTATGACCAAGGACTATAAATTTTGGAGTAAGGCATGATGCTAGTGTCCTGATGCTACAATTGGTATGTGTTGACCCAAAAAGCATCAGTCCCTTTCCAATCAGTTCTGCCTTAAGAATGTCAAGGGCTTCCCCCTACCCTGGAAGTTTACAACAGGCTCTTGAAAACCTGCAAAACTTCATTTCTTTAATGATTTTCCCCTTAGCAAATGTTGATCCCTGGACTCTTGTGGCAAAGCTTGGCAGCTCCAGTGCCTTTATTGATGTGAGCATCATGGGCTGGGGAGTACCAAGGCTGCCCAAACCCTGGCCCCGCTTCCTCTCCCAGTTGTTCAGCATGAAGGAAAAAAAAAGGATTTGTTTGTTTGTTTGTGGATATTTCAGACATAGACTTCATATTCCACAAAAGTCTTATAATATTGTGGGAGCAGATTCAGGATTTAAACCATTATGCAAGTTAAATATGTTTTGATTCTGTAAGCACCACACTATTTATCTTGGGATAGAATAAATCTGAGAGACTGATATCACTGCGGCAGATCACCTCAAGGAAGGCTGTGGAGGGGAAAAAAGAAAAAAAAGAATTGACTTTCTGAGAGGCAGAAGTTTTAAATTTTCATTGCCCTCATGCATGAAGTAAGCCAAACTATAGTTGAAAGGATTTTTTTTTTAGCATTTGTTGACCATGTAAGGATTTATCCGTTGGCCTGAAAATGAACATCATGGGTCTGATTTTAAGTTTGGGTCTACAAATTCACACCCTGAGCGAAGGCAGTCGCTCGCTTGCTGGCAGGGACTGGGCACGTGGGCTGTCTCCTGGAAGTGAACCCGGTCCACTGGCATCTGCAGCCTCAACGGCTGCTTGATGTTTTCATAAAAATTCCATTTAAAAACAAAAAAGGTCAAACGCTGACCAAAAAAGCAGCAGCTTAAAATTATTTTTGTTTGAAAAATTACAAGCACTGTTAATTAGTGCCTGAGAACCAGATGGTGGTACTGACCAGTTTAGTTTCGTGGTCCAAAAAGGATCTTGAAAAAAAAAAAAAAAAACAAGAAAAAAAACCATAGCACAAAGACAAACCATGTGTTGTGCCAGGTACTTTATATTTTGAGTGCTCTTTCCATTTGAAACCTCTGAGCAATGCAAAGCAGGGCATTTATTTATTTTCTTTTAACATGTGATTTTTTTTTTTTATCTTGACAGAATATTAATCCAAAATAAGGAGGCCTGAAAATTAATGCCCTGTAATGACAGCAAAATCCCTTGGTGTCTCGAGAGTCTCATAAATTGGATATTTGGAGAGGAGACACACAGCTCCCTGGGCTCAGAGGGGCTCTGGTTATTGCTGGAGAAAATGAACCTTCTCGGCGCAGGGGCAGCCGGGCTCTGGGGAGAAGGTGCTGGTGTCAGCATGAAATGATGTGGCTGGAAGATAGCCTCATCAGGCTAATTGATCTGGAGCCTTTGCCTTTCCTGCCAGGGCTGCCTGTCTCCTTACCCATAATCCCCACCCCTTTGATGGCCCGTCAGGAATACGGGACTTGGCCCAGTTTTACGTCCATCCAATAACATTATGAAATTGATAGTGACACTTCCATTGGCACTAATTTCAGTAAGAGATTGGAGCCAGAGGACAAGCGGTTTGCTTTCATGGTGGCTAAGCTTTCCAAGTAGATCAAGATGACCCAAGACTGATCTTGCAGCGGCCAGGGCGTGGGAAGCGGAGTGGTGGGAGAGGGACAGAGGTGTCTGGTGGAGCTGGGCAAGGAGCTAATGAGAAACATGCCAAACATGCCTTCAGCCTGTGGTGGTCCTGGTTGGTGGGAGGTGTGTGTTGCTGCCCTGCCTTGTGCTGAGGAGCTGCTGCTGGCAGGGCTTTCTCTCCATGAATGGTGCTTACTAAGCATCATTGGGCACCAGTCTCGGCAAAGGTCAGGAAAACCCTCGGGCAGAAAGGTAGTAGTGGTTCCAGCTGTTGCCTTTGAGACCTTCGGTGGCTCTTGGTGTTTTGGGTATATCCTAGCACAGGCACGGATTCCTGCATCATTGTGCTCTTGGCTCAGGTCAGCAATCCAGCAGTGGGCTGGAGGCACTGGTGGTGGAGGTGCCGATGGAGCCCCTCACTGAGACATCACTGGTGGCCCCCTTGTGTTAAGGGAGCTTCGCACTGAGCGGGGTAGATACCATGTCCCAAAGCTTTCACCCAATGCTGGCCAAAGTGTTGAAGCTGATGAAGTTGCCACAGGCTTAATGCATGCCATGTGCATGTTCTTTGCTGGCTAAATTGCAGGATAAGACTGAGCCATAACTTAAACCACCCCTGCCCTCCTCTCCATGCTGCAGCCATTCAGCCAAGGTCTGGTTTGAGGTGGGGGGAGAGCATTGCCTTGCTGCTGAGCGGGAGTTTGCAAAAGATGGCCTCCTGACACCTTGCCAGCAGCCCTTTCTCCAGCCTCATGCTGCGTTCGCACGTTCACCCTAGCAAGGGGTTGGAGAAAATGTTTATCAGTTTGTCACAGTCTCACTCTGCGGTGGCTGGGGGCCAGGAGAGAGGATAAAAGCCTTGGGCTGATGATAAATTGGAAATGCAGGAAGGAAATGTGTCTGCTCAGCGCTGAGCATGCAGCCCTGCACACGGTTTGGGTGTTTGCGAGGGGTCACCCGGCCCCTGGGTGCTGGATGCTCATGAGGAGGTGAAATGCCATCAGGACATTGGGGGACAAATGTTTCAGCAGGGTCTGCTGTGATAGGACAAGGGGTGATGGTTTTAGACTAAAAGAGAGAAGATTTAGGGTAGATATAAGGAAGAATTTTTTTGTGCTGAGGGTGGTGAAACACTGGCACAGTTTGCCCAGGGAGGTGGTAGATGCCCCATCCCTGGAAACATTCGAGGTCAGGTTGGACAGGGCTCATTGCAGGGGGGCTTGGACTAGGTGACCTTTAACGGTCCCATCCAACCCAAACCATTCTATGATTCTAGGGCCATGCGCAAGCCCCTGGGTGAACACAGCCATGGGGTCCTGAGGGTGTGGGGAGAGCAGATGCTGCTGCTGCCTCGCCTATGTCCCCGTGTCAGTGTGACTGTCCCCCTCGGTGTGCTTAGCAGCAGGTCTGAGCGCATCTGGATGCCCATCAACGCTGAGCGAGCCGCGTCGGGAAGGGGTGTGCCTGAGCAAGCATCTCCCTTTCAGCCAGTGCTAACGCGACCCCGGGCTAAGCAGGTGCATGTTAGTGCTGCTTTTACATGGATGAGGCATATTGCCTTGGGAAACATCTCCACATCTCCAGTATGGAGCAGGGGAAGAGCGGTGGATTGGATCTGGATATCCCAAAGCTTTCCACTAGAATGGCCGGGAGTGATGAAGCGCCTGCACAGGAGATGGTTGCGGGGTGCCAAGGTGCCGGGGCCTCCTGTAGACAAGCTGTAGGAAACGCCGCAGTATATAAAGCGAGTCTTGCGAACAGAAGAGATTAGAAAGCTGATATGATGTTATTCCGATTGATTTTGCTGTTGTATTTATACCTGGAGGTAAAGAGCAGACATACTGGAAATCAATTGGCCCCATGCTCTTCCCCACTCCCTCTGCAGCGCCGTTTGAATGAAATGCTTATATCATTTTTACGGTGTGTCTGTGATAGGGATGAGTGAGCCAAGAGATTAATAGGTGCTGCTGAGGCCTTTACCCAGCCGCTGCCTGGCTCTTGCCTTGTAAAGCCTGCGCCGCTCTGGAGTTCAAGGTGCCCCCCAGGTGACAGCTTGGTGACTTCGGAGAAAACCAAGAGGCAAATCTCTAGTCAAGAGGAAGAACAGAGAAAAAAAAACAAAAACAAAAGGTAAATGGCAATAAGTGGAGAATTTGGGCCAGGCAGGATGGGTGCCCAGCTCTGGAGGTGGGGGCTGGGTGCAGTGGGATGATGGAGACCTGGGGGAAGAAAATGAGGTTTTGGCTTCAAATGGAGCTGATCCCATAAAGAGGGATGGAAATGATGGTCTCATGCATGGGAGATAAGGCAACAGGGACCTTGTTTCGATGTCTCATTGCACATCTGGTATCCAACAGCCACCCAAATGTCCCACCAACCCTTTCTGAGCCTTGACCTTGGGGCTGGGGCCAGGAGGGCTGCAGTGGGGCCATGGAGGGAGTTTGGCTGTGCACAGTCCCTGTACAGTGAGGCCTTCTGCCTCATCCAGGCGCGTGTTTCTCTGCTCTGGGAGCCGCAGGTGCTGGCTTTACCATGCCAAGATGCCATCTCAGAGGGAGTTTCTCTAAAAGGGTGGATGTGTTGGACCCCAGATGGCTCCTCACATCCCACAGGGAGCATACACGCCCAGCAGTGGGAAAAATTGGCTTGTGAGCAGCAAATAGGGAAGGCAGTGAGGGGAACGCTGGAAGGTGAGTGAGGATGGTCTGAATTCCGGCACTGGCATTGCCAGATGAAATACTGTCTTCCTCCCCACAGCAACAATTGAATAAAACATACTTTTCTTCCTCCCCTGTTGTCTGTACTACTAGCTAGTTGTTTCACCTGACCTCAGCAGTGAAAACCCTTTTTCTGTTGGCAAATAAAGTGGCTTCCCACTATCCATCCCCCCTATTATGTGTGAAAAAGCATTGGTTTGTTGCTACTTAAAGATCGGGATGTAAAATATTCTCCTGGTTACCCCCGCGCCCTGTTTGCAGCCCCTTTTGTGCTTATACATTTTTTGAGCTGAAGAGGTTTGGTAGCACTGGGCCAGGAGCCTTAAGCCTAGGTGTAAAAAATCCTGCTTTGCCTTCCTGGGGGTGCTTGCTGGCTTTGCTGTCACACATGGTCCTGGCTTGTCGGATCCCTCCCTTTTTAATTGTCAGATTGTCTCGTCGTTTTTATTGTAAGCATTTTCTGTTGCTTGTTCTGCTGGATTTACACATTTGTGTTGTCATATGCATTGACTTTATATGATTTGATCCTAATGTTTCCATTCTTGAGTGTAAGTGCTTATAGGGCTTGTGTCTAAGCCCAATAAATACACCTGAGAAAGGCATGGAGGGGAAAGGACATGGGAAGATTGTGAGAGGTTTGGAGATCCTCTATCCCTGATGAAGCTTGGAGGGATGTTCCATGCTGGGACTACCTGAGTGGCTGGAGGCTTGCACGGGCAAGGGGAAGAATGTGCAGGGCTGCTGTGTCCTCCTGTACAGCAAGAGCCACCTTCTCCCCCTGAAAACACAGGAAAAAATCAGAGAGAAGGGAGTGTCAGTATGGAAAGAAAGAAAAAGGGGCTTTTGTAAATGGCAGCATTTTGTCAGACTGTTTCCTCAAGGAAGATCCTGAAGTGCTGTAGGGATTGCCCCAAACAATGGATCTGACAGCTCTTTTTTAAACAATAGTACATCTGCAATTTAGAAGAGGTTTGAAGGTGGTGCAGAGTGGAGGTAGAGCCATGGGTCCAACCCAAGTGGTTGGGTGGGTGCAGGGCACCCAGGCCTGCCCCCCTCCTTCCCTTTCACCCTGAAGTGCAGTGGGATTTTCAATTCCTTGAGATGGTCAGGGCTCCAAATACATCATCTCATTCAGGAGCAGGGAAAATAGATTGCTGCTTGTCCATTTTCTCCTGCCTTTGCTGCTGGCAGGGCTGGAAGCTGAGGATTTGGAGTAGACTCTTGAGAGCTCAAATTTATGTTCTAAGAGTCTTCATCTGTCTGCAAAGCTCAGGGATATGACCTTTTGTATGGGCCGTTTCCCAAAAAAACTGATGGGAGAGTCTGCACCCCGTGGGCCATAGCAGAGGAGGGGTTGGCACCTTTGCAGGCGCCGCAGCTGGTCATGGTGTGGTTGAGCCAGAGCTGTGCTGTACGAGCCAGTCTCTCCTGTCATCCCCTCCAGCACCCGTGGCACGTGGCAGAGGTTGTGCAAGGATGCAAGGACATCCCAGGGTGAATTTGGGGCAGGGAGAGAGAACGGAGCTGTGCGGGGTGTGGGAAAAGCCTCTTGGACCTGCTTGAGATGGTGGCAACAAAGCAAGCACACAGGGAGCTGGAATTAGAGGGATCTCTGGTTAAAGCTCAGTGTTTTGTACAAGTTGAGGGATCTGCTGTGGCTTAGGGGAAGAGGCACCACGTGATGGACCATCCCACGATGGATGATTGGGATTGGTGGCTCTGGGAACGAGAAGAAGTGGCTGCTTCCCATTGCAGAAGGGCAGAGGACGGGCTGGAGCCCACGACAGTCTGGCTCCAAGCAGGTTCCACACAGGCACCAAGGGCTGACTTGGCCCCGTGCCCACATCTGCCAATAAAAATTAAGAAATTGATTTCCTTTTGTTTGCCTGACAGGACGAGGCTCTTTTTATGAGACAGTAAATGCAATCTTGCTCTGAGCACAGCTAGATTTTTAATTGTATTTGTTGTGCTTTCGCCTATTGTTTTATGAGTTTCAGTTCCTTTCCTTGCTGATGCAGAGATCAGCCCTGGGGGATGGTTTGATTTCAGCTCCAGCAAAAGGTTGGAATTTTTTTAAAATGTTTTTTTTGGTTTTTTGTTTTTCCCAATGAGCTGACGTTTGGGGTTAGTTTTCTATCTGCGTTACAATAAATGTGTATGTGCATATGTACAGCTCTGAGTTGTGAAGACAGCCTGAGAGATCCTGTCTTGGAATTGTCTACTTGCCAGTCGATGATATGGCCCTTTGAAGAACAGCATTTACGATTAAGATCAGGGAAATACAGAAGTGCCAACAGAGTTTTGAAGTCAGAAGAGTAGGGGATTTTATATGTAATATATACTGGAGTTTAATGAGGTCTGCTTCAGTGCTTGCTATACAATGCATGGTGACCCACTTTAACTGGGAGAGCACTTTTTTTTCTGGTTATGGGTCATATACAGTTCCTAATTAAGTAGGTTAATTATATGGCTCCTTTATATTACACAGGCAAATGTGGATGGCACAATTAGCTCTTGCAGCGATCATTTTTGATCAAAAATGATGTTCTGAGCAATGGTTCCCTGAGGCATGGATGGTGAGAGGGGGATTGCCCCGCAGCCCCCAGCTCTCACCTCCTCTCTCTCTGCCTCGGCACACTTCCTTTCTGTCCTGAGCATGTGGCCTGGGATGTGGATGGAGTTGTCCTCTCTGAAACCACGTGGGGACATCACAGCCCCGTGCCAGTCCAGTGCTGCACCCATGGTGCCTCGGAGGCTGCCCAGACCTGGCCTGCAGCACCAGTGAGGTCCCTGCTTGGAGTTTCTTTGGAAGCATCAATAAGGGAAAAACACTCCCTGATGAGGGCTGTTTGGGTGCAGGTGAAAACTGCTGCAGCCTGGGAGGGTTCTGAGCAGTGCCAGGCCCTGTAGTTAATAAGTCCTTGAAAGAAGTTTCTTTTACCTTTCCCTTCCCAGCCTGGCAACGGCTGAGCCCCTGCAGCATCCCTGGGTTATCTGTTCCAGTGCTCAGCCATCAGTACTTCCAGGCATTAGGGAAAACATTCAAACCCTAATCTCCCACAGTGCAATTTAAACCTATTATTTCTTGTTTTATCCCCAGTGGACACGGAGAACAGCTATTATATTTCTCTTTGCTGCAACCTTTTACATATTTGAAGGCTGTTATCACGTGTCCCTTCAGTCGTCTTCTCTCAACCCAAAGCATAATTCTTTCAGTTTTCCCTTGGAGGTCATGTTTTCTACACCTTCGATCGTATTTGTTGCTTTGGAGAGGTCACTGTGATAGCAAGCTGGAGTTTTTGTTGCTCTTCACCTGTCTGCCTTGGAGCATTCATTATGTTACGGATCTGTATGAAGTGACCATTATCTTATCTTCTCCAATCTGTGGTTATTTATAATGTACCCTATGTTCCTAAGCCCGTGTGCTGCAGCTCTTAGCCTTGATAAATAATTTACCATTATGATATGATCATGCAAATAGGGGCTCCCTAAGCTATTTATTATTACTTGTTTTATTTTTCTTAAGTAACAAGTTGCCCATATAACACTGTGAATGAATTAGGCGATTCACAGACATGGGCTAAAAGGTATATCCTATTTTACAGAGCTTACAGATAAACAAGGAGATGAAGGAAAACACCAAGCAAAACTCCAGTTTAGCCACAGGGAAGAGGGCTGAATAGAGAGCAACAGGAGATTTTCTGCAAGGCAGAAACTGGAGCGCAATCTCTGGAAGAGTTTTTGCTCAGTATTTACAGAGATGTTAATATCAGGAAGGATATGAAGCAAGAAGAGGTGGAACATTGCTGGGGTGAATGGAGCATAGCCTGACCAGGGGGCTGGGGGAGAAAAGAGGGTGGAGATGAGTTTTCAAGCTCATCAACCGTTTTCAAGCTGCCTCGCTGCTCTTTGGTTAACATCGGATTCATTTTCGTCCTAATTTTCCAGTTGTTGTGGTTGACTCTCCCACTGGTGCTGCAAAGAGGCAGGTTGGCAGTGGCCGTAATTCTGGGCTGGAGCATGGACTTGACCGCCTCTTCACCCAGAGGTAGCCCTGGGAAGCCCTAATATCTCCTCAGCCTTTCTCTGCAGCTCTGTGGCTCCATCGCTGCTGCTGACGTTGATTCCTTGACAAGAAAACTGTATGGGGTTAGCGAGGAGAGGAGCTAAGCTCTGTCCTTGCAGACAGTGTGGGTGCTGCTGGCTTGGGAGACCCCTGCTTGGATGGAAGGAGAGCCATCGAAAACCTTTCAGAGTACAGATCTTGCATGTTTGATCCTCAGAACATATGAAGGCTTCTTAAAGTATTAACCAATAGATTCTTTTTATAGTTAATATCCATGGTATGTTTGTCCATGACACAGGATGAGTTATTCCCAGAAACAGCTACTGCATCACTCTTTAGATTTTAAGTTTCAGAGGAGCTCTGAAATACTTCATATTGTGTTTTAAGAGCATAGGATGGTCCATCAGGAGCTACCCTCGGCTACCCTTGACTATTATTCTGCATTTTTACAGTAAAAACCTGGCTTCTTTTCTGTGTTCTTCCGCCACTTTCTCTGTCAAGTGGAGGGGAAACCTAAATCTTAAAATCTGTAGTCTTTTTCTCTTTTTACTCCATTTTTACCTTTAACCTTACGTGGAAAATGCACTGCTGAAGTTGGTGAGAATTCTTTCAAATAAAGCCACTCATCATCATTATACATCAGTAAATCAACCTCTTTACCTGCTTAACGGCAAAAAATATATGCTATTGCTGAGATAGATTTAAAAAGTTGAAGTCTAGGTAGCTGCTTTATTTCCAGGAGTTACTAATGGCAGTATATATTTTGAGTGTCAGAGCAATAGTCAAACCCATAAAAGTGATCAGTGACAGCTTTGCATCAGTGATGTTCTTAAAGTTTGTCTCAGGCTCATGCAGTGAGTCCAGCATTCGTCGGAGTCTCAGATGGGCAACAGGATGGCCATGTGCTTAGAGGCAACTGGATCTCAGCTCTGGCCAGCCAGAAGAGATGGGAACGTAAGAATTAAAGTGATAGAGCCATGACTGCCTTGTAGGAGTTAACGTCCAGATTTCTACACCCACCCCAAAAGTTAATAGCAGAAACTTGGAGAAGTCCTCAAATGTAAATTATGTCTTTAATCTAGTTATATCCTGCAGAAGATATTGGGATGAATTGGCTGAATTATATGTTATGGTCCATGCCAGCTCAGTGCCTACCATCATCAGAAACGTTTCTGAAAGCTTCGAAAGGTAGTGCATGCATCTATCGAGTCTGTTCCTTAGGTGTCTTAAGAATGTGATTTCTTTTGTGTTTGTTTTTTTTTTTTTCAAGACCTGGAAATACAGTCAGAGGCACTAAACTGTCCTTGGATTATTGTAAGGACAGAATATACTTTATGTGGTGTACCATCCTGGTGATGTCAGGACTGCAACTGCCTTGGCAGTTCTTGGGGTTTCCCACTTGAGAAATGGGACAGGGTTGAGATGGTCGTGGAGCATCAGAGTTCAGCTCCGAGGCTTTTGAGGGTTGATAGATCTTGTAAATGCCTGAGCTTGCCAGCATCACCTTGAGCTGGATTACTAAGAGGCTGAGTCCATTCACAGGACCCAGTGTTTGCTGGGGAATGGCAGTGCAACACGGTTACCTCTTACCCTGTAGATCTTGGACAGGTTTGTGGCATGAAACTAGGGATAACAGATGTATAAAGACCTCCTAAGAAGTGAGCTGCAGAAAAAAACCTGCGGAGTGTAAAGAAGGTCAGACCCTGGATCTGTTTTTTGGAAAGAAAATTGCCATCAGAACATTGAGTAATAGATGCTGGCTGTGCTTCGTTTCACAAGTATCTGACCTGCTTGATTATGGCGTGTCATTTTAACCTACTTGTGCCAGAGTGACACTGCTGTGGCTTGTGTTCCTTAAAAATTAGGAGGTGCTGTGCAAGCAATGACAGCAAGGGTTACATGCTGGCAGGCCTTGGGAGCCTCCGAGAACTATGTCCCCAGCAGGGGCTGTGCCAGCCTGGCGTCCATCCTGTGGTTGTTTATGAAACCAACCATGTCCTTCCAGTATTAACGCTGTAGGAGATGTCTTCTTTGCTCCTTGTCACAAAGGTGTGATTTCTGCTCCCAAAGCAGAGGACAACGAAGACTTCCTTCATATCATTCACTAGAAAGGCCTTTCATGTCCCACTGCATGATTAGGTATCTTCCTTTGAAGCCAACACCGTGGCTGCTTAGGGAAAGCAATAGCCCCCTCAATAGCCTCTCCCACTGCTCCACTGCAAGGGAGATCTGTATGGTCTTTCCTCAAATTATTGACACCAGTCTATACCAGCTGATATTTTTTTGACTTGTTTTGTGAACTGCACCTTGGAATGCAGAGGTCTCCCATTCCCACCGCTGCCAGGCCGGCCAACAGCACAGGGCACGGCCAAAGGGACATAAGCACCGTGCAAAACCCAATCCTTGTGGTTTGCATGCCAAAGACTTTACAACGTGAAAGAACAAAAGTCATTCAAACTGGAATTACCTGTTTGCTTTTTTTTTTGGAGAAATACTGTGTGTGTAGTCCCAACAGAGGCATCTTGCGGCAAGAGCTGAATTTTGCCTTTGCCTCTCAAAAGCTGGAAGTCACGCTGGCCCAGGGAGCAATGATAAAAGAAAAGAAAAAAAAGCCAGAACCTGCCAGAAGGAATTCACAGTAAAGGGAGAGCCTTTTTTTTCCTTGTGACTAAAACACCTGTCACGGCTGCTAGGACTCTGCTAATTACACAATAACTTTATTATATCCCTCTTGGAAGAACAAACAATACTTGAAGCTCTAAAAATGAGCAGCCTTTAGACTAGATTAATGCAGGCAGAATGACTACATGGAGCTGGTGTTCGCCTTTCCCTCCCAGAAGCTCTGGAGACCAAAATGGCTTAAAGACTCCCCTCTTTGTTGCTAGTGCTACATAATAAAGAAATTGTGCAATTAGAAGTAGATGGGAGAGAGGCATTTTCTATGCAACACAGGTTAAAGTCTGGCCTCTCTGAATAGGTTTGAAGCCTCAGTGCAGCATCTCTGGTTTTGATTGAGCCTCTGGTAGCCCCTGGTAGCATCCAGACAGGAGAAAAGAAGCATCTCTAGTTGAGTGTGGTTTTTCTTCCCCTGTGACCGTATAAAGGAGGTTCTCATGGAAGGTTACAGTGGGATCTCCGTGTTGCGCAGCTCCTCAGGATGCCATGTTTAAGCAGCATGGATTAAAGGGTTTCACCTCATGATGCAGGTGTCTGAGGCACGGGCTGGTAGGTCGAGCCCCGGGGAGGGGTGAGAATAGATGGAAGCGGGAAATAATGTTTTAAGGCCTGATGTCCCCTGAGATTTCGAACCTTGGCAGCTGATAGCAAAGATTCAAGTTAGATGGTCTAAAAATACAAGGAAGCATAAGCCTAGAATCATGTAAAATAGCTCTGCGTGTGAAGCAGGCCTTGGCTTTTGGGTATGGATGTCCTTTCCTTCATCACTTTATTTCCTTGCCTATCTGAGGGTGCTGTGAGCTTTTTAGGGTCAGGAGGACAAGGGGCAGATGTTGCCTTTTGTGACAGTGGGGTGGGAGGCAGCAGGGTCTGCTCCGGCACATCATGGGTCTCTGCAGATATTAGCCTGACAGGCTCTGTTTGTGTGCCTGGGTGAAACTGGAGGAGGGGAATCAAGATGGGCGATGCATATTGGGCCAGAGAAATGGTGTGAATATGGGTCTGAGGTGACCGACCTTCTTTTGAACATGAAGTTTCTCCGCTCTGAGCTTGGTTATGCGTTGGTTCTGCCAAGCTCGTGATGCCAGGCAGCACGACCAGGCCACTGGTCTCTTTTGTGACGGCCCCAGGAGAGGGCTTTGTGCAGGACTCGCCTCTGCTGTGGTGCCACCTGGAGCTACTCGAACCCCTGCAGGATTGACAGCCTGGTACCCCAAAACCAGGAAAGAAAGCTTGAGGTGTTTTCCCTGCCCTGTGAGCTGCCTGGGGATGGGCCATCTGCCAGAGGTGCTAGGACAAGCATCCTGTCCGGGGGCTGGCTGGCGATCCACTGCTGATCCACAGTGATCCCTGCCTGCGCGGTGAGCAGGGCTCGCGGGTCCCCTTTCCCCTCTTGTGCCTGACGGATTTGGTGGTGTTTGCAGGTCCCGTGGCAGTGATCAGCGGAGAGGAGGATTCAGCCAGTCCCCTCCACCACATCAACCACGGCATCACGACACCCTCATCCCTGGACGCTGGCCCGGACACGGTGGTGATCGGCATGACCCGCATTCCCGTCATCGAGAACCCCCAGTACTTCCGACAAGGTCACAACTGCCACAAGCCAGACACGTGTGAGTGCCCGATCCGGCCGGAGCCCCCTGCGAGGACCAGGGGACAGGTTGGGGAGAGGGGGGAAGGAGGGTGAGGAGGGAGAGGTTAAGAGGATGAGGAAGAAGAGAAAGAGATTTTTGAGGAAAGTGGGTCTTGGTATGGTCCAGAAACCAAAGTGAATCTCAGGTTTCAGAAATCACAACATACATGTAGGTGCTTCCAGAGAAGACTTTCCACCCTCACCTTCACCTCCTTTCACCCTCCCTCCGCCACCCACCAGTCACCTTCCCCTCCTTGCCTGAAAGTGCCATTTGAAGCTGGGCTCTGCCTTGTTGGCTCCATGCGTGAGGTCCCAGGAGTGACACCTGGGAGCACAGGGATGGATGTGACCCCTGCCTGGCTGGGGAAAGGACCTGCCTCTCCCCTTCCTCCTCCATCAGTTTCCAAGCCATGGGGCTGCCTCCTTGGCTTCCTACTGGGCCAAGGGAGAAGCTCAGGACACATGGCCATAGATGGGGCAGATGCATGGAGATAAAGAACAGGAGGCTTAGGTGCTGGATGTCATGTTTTCATGGGCTTCTGTAAAGCTTTTTCATCTTCCTGGTATAAATCTGTGTTGTGAACTGGGCTCATTAGACTAGCAGGTGGTAATCAAGTGGTCCTCTCCATTTTCTGCTCCTAAATTTGAGTGTAAAAGAGAAGCGCTGGGTAAAAGGATGCTTTTCTGGGAATCCCACACCTCTTCCCATGCGAGTGGCGAGAAGCAGCCCTCCCGGACATGTGGCTCGCTGCCGGTAGATGAGTTCTCCCAGGCCTTTGCCAGCTCTGAGATGCAAGCTGAGCAATGCAGGAGGTTTGGATAAAGTTCCTCTCCTGCTGTTGCTCATCCTTTTGGTTTGTCTTGGTTCCAGGCAGACCTGGAAAAATGAAAAGCTTGCAGAAAAAAGGGGAAAAAACCGCAACTTGTTCTATCTCTGTGGCCCAGCCAGAGGTAGGGAGTGCTGCATTGAAGTCGCCTCTGCTCTCCCCTTGGCTGCTGCTGACTCATAAGTGCAGGAGACATAAAACCTCCTCCTGGAAACAGGGAGGAAGCTGATCTCCCAACCTGTGGAAACTCATTCAGCATTAAGAGCTTGGCAGGAGCGCGCTGCTCCTCGGCCACCGCTCCTCCCATCAGGGGAAGGGGAGCTGCAGCCACTGCTCCCGTGGAGGTGTCCCTGGGCAGCCCCTCCTGGGTGCTGCGAGCTGGCGTCCAAGCCGTTATCACCATGCTTTGCTTGCCGGAGTGATGGGGTGTACCCAATGAATGTGCTCAACTTTCCTCTGATTTGTATTTTAATGAGCTAAATTGGGTCTGTTTGTAGAGAGGGGGAGGGAGAAGGCGGTGATTAGGCAGGAGCGGAGAAGCTGAATGCAGCGTGTTTTTCCTGTGCCATTAATTATATATTTTACATTCCTTATAGCACCTCATCTCAAAATGATTTACAAACTCTGATGGCTTGGGAAGGGGGGTTCCTCCGCTTTGTTTTTTTTTCCTTCCCCTCCTGCGCTCTCTCGAATCTCTTTAATCTATACACCGACCATTGCAAGACGCGGGCGTTGTTGCTGCTGTGCAGTAGCAGAGCTTGAACCTCAAAAGACTGAGTTTTGCTCTGAGCGTTTGCCCTGTGGGGCTTGTCAGAGCTGGGCAGGTTGCACGGGAAGCCTCTCGCAGCAGGATTTGGCCTCGGAGTTTCACGGGGCAGCTTGATTAGGATCTGAAGAGTTCACAGAGTCGCTTGGGGGTGGCATCTGGGGCTGCTTCTCCTGTGGGAGGTGACACAGGGATGAAATACAGCACTAGTGACAACTGCCAAGCTTGGAAATCCACAGCAAATCGCCACCTCTGAGCTCCAGGTATCCCAGTGCTGTGAGGCAGTGGGACTGAAACCAAACCTCCCCCCTACAGGCGCTTGATTTGGGTGCAAACCACAGCTGGATGCTGGAAGGCTGAAAGCCCTTCTGTTTTTTCAATTTGTCATTCATGGGGCAAAACCCAGGTTTCGGGACCTCAGGCAGGGTTGGATTTGGTGTGTCTTGTATTTTAGTCCCCAAGACTTTACTCGGGCAAAACTTCTCACTTCACGGGTGGCTTTGCTTGAGGCTGGGAAGTTTTGTAATTCACCTTTTAAATTAACCATGCTTTGGGGAACTTTCACTGTAAGGGGTTTGTTTGATCTGATGTGCTCTGCTCAACTTAAACCTGAGCTGGAGAATATTTGCTCTCGTTCTCCCTGTGTTTTTCATGCCGGAGGGTTTTTCCTTTCCCCACCCTGTGCAGAGCTTGGACACAAACACTTCTTCATTTGCTGTTGCTTGTAGAGAGGAGGACTCCTCTGGGCTGGGGAGTGCCTCGATGCCCGGCTGAGCCTGCAGTGCTGTGAGCTGTCATCTCCTCCCTGCCACGCCACCCACCTCCCCCAGAACTGCTGGCCGGCTATGAGCAAAGGTGCTTCATGGCACCCAGCATCTCTTCTTTGCACTGAGGTGTTGCTAGAGCAACAACTTCAGCGAGCAATTTCTCTCCCCATCATGAGGCTTCTCTCCTTCCTTCCTCCTGCAAGCGTCCCTGTGCTCTTGGATGTTGTCTGCGTTGAGGACACGCCGATACCCATTACAGCGCTGCAATGAGGAGAGCAAACTCTATATGCTTAATGCAGTATTAATAGTACATTGATGTGATATAGATTTCTGTCACCCTCTATGCTAGCAAACATCGCTTATCACACAGGGATGACGGATGTTTATTCCCAGCCACTTAGCTCTGCATAATGGAATTGCAGCTGAAATATGGAGAGCAGCTCCCTGCCCGCGGAGCTGCAGCCCCTCTCGCTCCCGCTGTGCTGTGCTGGCCTGTGGGCTCTTCTTGTTAATGTGTCCTCAAGGAGATAGAGGTGTGTTCCTCACTCGGGATGTGCTCTTCTCCCATCGATGGGGATGAAGGGTACAGGAGCCAGCTCTCACCTCTGACTTTCTGGCATTTGTGCAGTTCTCTTACGACTTTCTGCTACTGCCTAATTTAGAGGAGCAGGAGGGATGAGCTTGGCTCAGGGTCTCCCTTCCCTTCCTGGCTGAGGGCTTCTCAAAAAGCTGTGGAAGAAACTGCACCACCCTGTTTTCTCATGATGAAGGACTGAGTCTTTGAGAAGATGCTCCCCATCTCTTTACGCTCTAACTCCATGGCATACTGGGCAGGACTAGGGTTTGCAACCAGTCCTCATTTCAGGCACCATCAGGCCTAGCTGGACACCGAAGCAAAGAGCTTGGCAATGGGGACAGTCCAACCACAAATCATTTTCAGGAGAATAAGCTAAAATAGTCTTTTTCTCATGATCTTTTGCATATGGAAGAGAAACCAAGTGGCATATCTGCTTGGCAGGTGTCAGCAGGAGGAGCGACAGGTTGTGATGCGCTTGCACCTCTCTATATTTGGAAATAAACACATGAGAGGAGAGGAATGGGACTTATTGTGGTAAGCATTGTGGACAGAATATGTAATGAGGAGATATGATGTAGGACCATATGACTCCATCCTATAGTCAGAGGTTTTGGTAATGCAAAACACGACCCAGTCTACCCTCATTTGTGTCTAGAAAATGTCTATCTGTCCTTCTGGGCAGGAAAAGTCAACTCATTTCACTGGATAGCTCCTGATCAGTGGAAAAAAGGCGAGCATCAGCTTGAAATAAGTTCATGAGGCTGTTGGTTGGACATCATTTCATACATGTGCTTCTTGGCAGTAACAGCAACTTTCAGCCTGAGTTCCATCTCCTGATGTTCAGGTTCGAATTTGCAAAATGGGTAATTATGAGTAGCTGGAGAATTTTGTGGTGAGAGACTGGTAATGTTTCAGAATAAACATTTTGGAAGGTTGTTTTACTTTAATAGTAGTAATTAATTATTAGCACAATGCATCGGATACAGATAAGTTCTTGGGTCTGATTTCTCAAGCTTTACTCAAATGTCACAGTATAGTTTGCAGTTCTATTTGCAGCCTGTTCTCTCCTCTTGTATTTCTTGTCCAACCAAAGAGGTCGTCTTGAGATTGACAAAAAATCAGAGGGGAAAAAAAAAATCCAAACCTTAATGGAGAAAATGATTCGTAGGGGCAGATCCTTTGCAGATCCCTGTCTGTCTCCCAGCAGTGCATGCTCAGTTCCCACCAACACTTTTGGGGCAAGTGGTTTGATTTTGGTGGAGTTTGTTGCCAGACACGACCGGAGCTGGCTGTGTTTTCCTCTTCCAGGACTGGCGCAGTCTGGGGACTGGGAAGCATTCTCCACACGGGTGGAGCAGCCGTCCTTCCATAGAGTCCTAATGAGGGTTTTTTTTCAACCTCATTTATTACAGGCTGCCCTGACATAATTACATATTCGAAGTTAGTAATTACACGTATTCATGCTAATTAAGTAATTAGATATAATTACACTAACTGTAAATACATGGTAATCGGCTAAAAAGAAGTACTTCAGAAAAAAACAAGGCAAATCACACAATAAAAGCGCCATCAGCACTCTTTCACTCAGTACCCCGTCTTTATCTTGTATTTCAGCGCAGTTTAAAAGGAACATTGTGGTCATTTCAAAAATCATATTTTTTAAACAAATAGATTTCCTTCCCTCTGCTTCTCATAGGTCTTGAAAACAAAAATGGGAAGGATATTTACCCTTACCGCTGTAAAATCTTTTTAGTTGCCTGGTGTGTTTTGTTCATCCTGGACATGGGAAGCTAAAAAGTATGCAGCATTTCTATTTTTGGTCAGTTCATGTTCCCATTTTTGCCAAAAACAACAACAACATAAAAATAAAGCCATAAATGCTTGCAGTTCCATTTGGCTAAAAAAGAGAACTGAACCTGTTGGTGGTGGAGAAGAGAAACTTTTCTTCACGCACACAGGGATAACAGGATTTGTCAAATACTATTTTCATGCGATATAAATGTGGAGCCCAGTGTGAAGTGACAGCAGGACTCTGCTGCCCAGTGCCCAGCCTACAGCCAGGCTGAAAAGGTCTCAGTCTCTCTCACAGGTCTCTGCTGTTTCTTCAGTTTCTCCAAACTTCTCTTTTCCTCTTCTCTCCTCTAACATAAAAGCCCCAGGCCCTTCTCCAGCTGGACCCGATGCCCGTTACTCTGAAGTAGGCACTTTTGGGTTGAGGCTCTTCTTCACTGAGGCTCCTTGCTGTCTTATGGTCCTGTCCTCCTCAGTCAACCCGTATGGGATACTTTTAGGAGATTTAACAAGTACCTGTGAGTAGCTGTGTACATATTTCTGGGTGGTTTGCTACTCTATTCTGTGTCTCCTCATTTGTCCTAGCAAAGCCTGGGTTTGAGGCTTGAGCCTGTGGAAAAGTCCTGACCTCAACACTCGGCTGTTAGCAGGTGGAAGGCATTGGAGGGTCCCTGAAATGACCTTCTGCCTCCAAGTTTCCTTTCCTTCTGGTTTGGGGTTGCCTCTCATAGAAACTGCCCTGAGGTCCAAGGGCTGACGCCCTGCTTAGAGATTTGGAAGCTGGAGAAACCCAAAGGCTCTGTCTCGCTGCTTCCAGAGCAGATGTTGCAGGTATCTGAAGAAAAAGTGTGAGCAACCAAAATTACTGCTTCTGTCCCCCGCTGGAGCAGAACTGAACTAACCCTGTGCCCAGCACCACATTCTCCTCCCCTTGCCCAGGCTGCAGCATCTGACTAATGGGAGAGATACCACGGCCAGTGGGACTTGATCCAACCCTCTCAGATGGTTTTTCTTACTTGTGGCTATTTTATGCTCTGCATTATTTCATCCAGCTCTGAAAGAGCAAGTGGAAGAAATATCCATGTTTTCCAGAAGTTCAATATGTGTTGGTAGAAGTGCAGTGCCCATCCCACCTATTGCACCTGTACTTTGAGTTGCAACCTCACGCTCAGTGAGTCAAACTTCAGTCATTCCTGCTGTGATGGGCTACCGAAATGAGAGGGTTTTAGGCTGTTTTGGAACAGCTGGCAAAATCCTTTGTGTATACCTTGCCCCTCCGCCAGCTCTGCGGGTGTCGTCTGTGTGGTTGTATGGAGAGAAAGAAAAGCAGCATGTGAGGATGAGAAACGTGGCTCTGCTGGGCTCCTGCCTGCTTTGGAAGGAGAAGTTCTGGCCAGCAGTGCAGCCCTGCCTTGCTCTGGGTGCAAGGTGTGCCTGATTTGGTTTGCACATAAGCTGGCAACCTCCTGCAGCTGCATGGGTTTTAGATCCTCCCTCTATTACTTTAATGTGTGTTTACTGAAGATATTTGTAGCAACGCCTGAGACCAAAAGGAGCTGAGGAGGCTCCAGACCCAGCGCCGGGAAGTGATGCTGGCAGCACGGCTGTGGTGGATGACAGCATGTTGGTTCCTCGTGATGGGGATCCATTAGGAAAAGGACCCCTTAAATCAAGCAGAACATGGATTTGGGCTGCTAATGTTAACCCTCCTCCAGAGAGGCTGTGTTGGTGATGGAAATACTCCTGGATACAGACATCAAGGAGTGGACAGGGAAGTGTTTCTCATACAAAACTCTGCCTGCTGCTCTGGCCTGAAACTATCTCCTCTGGACTGTTTAATCCTGGTGTCTGTGCGGCCAGCAAGCAGGGCTGACTCGTTTGGGGTGACTTCGGAAAGGGAGCACCGTGATGTGTGAATTGTCAAGCATTTAACAAGCCGGGTGAGGGGAGGCCCTGATCTGGTTTCCTCCTGGATTTGGACTGGCTCTAGCACAGCAGGCTGCTTGTGCTGCCTGGCAACATCGTCCCTGCATCGAACGGGCTGGACCGGACTGCCAAGCCATGAACCATCTTATGGAGGATGTGTACGTGCACTCTGTCTTGCATCCAGCCCCCTGCTCATCTCATAGAGGATCATGCACTCTCCCACTGCTCTTTCAGCATCCTTTGCCCGCCCCCACAACCACCACCACCATCCCTGCCTATGTGGGCCCATGTTCCCTACCCGCTCACCTGTGCACCGTGGGATGGACACGGTATAAAACACTTGCTGAATCAGCTCTTCTTCATTCCCCATGGCTCAGCTTCCTGCACGGTGATGCCTACGCACCGACCACCTCCGCCTCACAACTGATGCTGCCAAAGCACACGTGGATTTCTGCTGAGAGCCCTCGCAGCTCTGCCTTTCCTGGGCAAAGCCAGGGATGCCACGATGCTTCTGACTAGACAGTCCCCCTTCCAGGGATTGCCCGAAGCTGTCAAAGACAGATGCATCTCCAGTTTCTAGTGGGTGTTCAGAGCTTGACAGCGTAGGCGTGCTTTTCACCTGTGGTCTGGCATGAGTCAAGACTCATCGTAGCACGGTGAGAGGAGTGAGACAAAATGAGGATGAAGCAGGTTTTCATTCTCTACATTATTGGTTGCATGCCCAGGTATTGGTGCTTCTCCCTGTCCAGTTGCACTTGTAGTGCTCTTGACTCCACGGTGCTCTTAAACCTGAAGGAGGTGTCTGTGCCAGAGGAAGGAGGGCTCTGCTCATCAGCCAATGCTCCTCATGCCCAGGACTTCATCCCTGCAAGACAAGAGGTAGCAGTGCATGACCTGAGGCTATTGCAAACTCAGGCGGCCCTGGTGTCAGGGGTAAAGAAGGGGGTTCAAGAGTGTCCTCCTAATGGTTCATTGATTGTGTGAATTTTGCTGTGGGTTGCTTTAAAAATAGATGGCGTGTGCATGTGCGTGTGGGTAGAGTTGTGATACTGGTTTCTTTTGGCCATTGGTTAAACATTTGCCTTGCTTTTTAATTAGTTTACTGCAGTTTCTAATGCTTGGCTGTTGGGAAAGTATCTGGAGGCTGGGGTACCTCTGCGTTCCAGGGATGAGGGTATCTGACTGTGGGGTACCCCTAAAGGCACCGGGAGCTCCCAGAATTTGCAAGGACACTGTGTTGTGACTTTTTAGTTTAACCAGGCTGGTTTTGAGGTTTAAAATCTAGCTCTCAGAAGTGCGTGGGGACTCTCTAGTTAGAAGAGCTGTCTCTGTGGTTAGAAGAACATTGTTTGTTCACTGGCTGGTTAAATTATGATTCCTAATTAAAAATAGCTGCTATTGTTTAGGAGTTGGAGCAATTTTTCATGACCACACACACAGCAGGAACATTATTAATGCTGCCCTGTGGGACAAGAAGTACAGCCCAGGATCTAGCAGAGAAGCTGTATGTCAGTAAAGGTTAAAAAAAACCCTCAAACCCACCCTTCCTTGAGTGCTGCTTTTGGGCTAGACAGCCCAAAATACCCCATTCAGTCCTGAAAACTGGGGAAAGACCCACATAAAAAGATATTCTGCCTAAAGAGCTTCTCGTGTCAAAGGGGACTTTTGTTTCCCAGCCTATTGTGGTGGCTGGCTCTGGGGAGATGGTGTACGCAGGCAGGGATGGAGCAGGCAGTGACGGGGCAGGCGGAGCTCCGCTCAATGAATAATATAACAAAACCACAAAAATTGTCATTCTTAGATGCTGAATGTTTCCAGTCTGCCTCAGGATCCTTCTGACTGTCTTGCTCTTGTTGGTCGTGGGTGCAGACAGGGAGTGGGTTCACTGCCAGTGGGGTTGATGGGATGGAGGGAGATGCTGCTGCTAATGGAAGGTCCACTTCTGCTGGTGCTCCCGTTGGTGGAGCCCTGACCTGAAGCATCTGGCTTGCACTGCGGTTACGTGTAACGCACCAGCCTTGTTGAACTCGGGGTGATTTGCTGAAGTGCACAGACCCGGCTGAGAACTCAGCAAACCCATTTCCACGCGTAGCTGATGTAAGATTTGTATGCAAGTGTCTCGAGGTGAAAAGTACACTGAATTCACAGCGTGTAAGGATTGCTCTCAATGCCCGGGCTTGTCTCCCGTTAAGGCAAGGTTTACTACATAATCCATTTTTAGATTCCTGCACACACATTCCTAAACAGACTGCGAGTTACCTAATGCTGAACCCTGCTTGCATCTGTTTTTCAGGCCCCCTCTCCCTGCCCCTACCTGGATAGATCTGTTTAAGAGACAGAAACAAACCGAGTCTCAGTAGAAGCATGAAAATTTCTCTATGTACGTCGATGGTTGGGCTGTCCTGTCATCTGCAGCTAAGTGTGGTCAATACGGGATGCAGTACTCACACTGAGTAATGACTTACAGCTTCATGTGGATTCAGCTTTTCCTGATGTTATTTCCAAGTTCCTATTTGTTGCTGATGTTGCAGCGATACCTGTGGTTCTCTGCCACAGTTGTGAGTCTGCAAAACTGTCACACCTTTCTTTCAGCCCTACTAACCTATTTTTCCTCAATGAATTGGAGCACTGAGTCTGAAGGTTACTATACCTACCTATTTTTATATATATATAAAATATAAACGTTTGATCTATTTGAAATGTACTACATTTTATAATGGTTGGACACCTGTTTTTATCTTGGTAATACATTTTAACAGGCTTTACATCATCCTTCCTTGTCCCACCACCATGCCTCCTTTTTTTTCCCTTTGCGAGGGAAATGGGATCTATTTATATTTTTTTTCCCTACCAGCATCTCTTAAATTCAGGACAAGCAGTTTCTCTGGCTCCCATAAGTGTGACTAGGAGACAAAGCTGCTGAGTCTCCAAAGTATATATGGCAAATTTGCAATTAGAAGAAAACACTAGAGCAAAATGACTTCAGCCCTTGTCTCCCTTCCCTCAGCCTTTCCCACCCCTCCACCTCCCTCTTGCAGGATTAAGCTAAACTAATCCTCAGATGAGCAAGATTTTTGGGAAAGCAAAAAAGCAAAGTAAAACCATGGGAGGAGAAAGAAAAATCCTTCACACTCAACACTAATAAGGAAATTGCAGGCATCCCACATTATGAATTGGATGAATTTTTAATGCTTAGGAATGCAGTTGATTTATAATGCATCCATCCTGGACTGCAGGGCCTGTCGCCAGCTAATGAATAAATGACAGGCCCTTTGTATTAAAAGTATCAGTCATTTTACATCTCTGCACTGTAATTCATGTGGAGCATTAAGCAAGGGGAGATGGTGGCTGTTGCGTGTATACCAAAGCAAAGGGCCTCGTGCTTCAAGCCATACCCAAGGTCTTGATATACCAGAAAGTTGCAGCCCAATGTTCAAGTCTTCTCTCAGATGGGCCACAGCTTCTGCTCTATCCCATTGCTCAGAATCTAAAACTAAAAGGAAATGAAGAGCTTGGCAAAGGACTGCATGATTTTGAAAGTTCATTTTTAAGACCAGTTTAAGGCCCTGTTTCTTGTGACTTATGTTATAGAATAAATTAGTTAACCCTCGGACAGCAGGTGAAGCTTCATCTGTGGTTGCCCAAACCTTCCTTCTTACATGTGGAAGGAGATGTGATGCCTTGGGTCTGCCCCACGTTAGACACCTTGTTCAGGATGGGAGATGTTGTGCTGTCTGTTCTCTCTGATCCTGGCTATCGGCGCAGGCAGGGTGAGGTTAGCTCAGAGTCAGAGATCAGCATGAATTCATACGAATCCCACCACAAATGTTGAGACGGAGGGCTGTGTTAAAAATAAATTCTGGGCAAATTCCAGGGATGGGGTGGGATTGTCCTGTTCTCATGCCAGATCGCAGCAGAGCCCAAATGTCAGGGGAACCTTACTGCGAGCACAGCAGGCAGCTGAGTATTAGAGGGATGGCGTATATTTTATCCTCTTCTTGATGAGGACAGGTAACCTGGCATCTTGCACCTCCACTATTTCCTGGAAAGAGGCATTCCTCCTTCCAGCCCATCAAGGGGCTGCCAAGCGTCTTCATCTCCATTTTATGGATGAGGAGAGGCAGCTGGAAAGGCATCAGTTTTCTCAAGGTCACGCCAGGTTGCTGACAGCTAGCGGTCTGGCCCACGTTCAGCCTGCTAGACCGTGTTGCTTGTTTATGAGTCGCCACCTGAAGTCCTTTCACAGCCAGTCTTTTGGAGTCAGGAGTTTAGATGGACAAACAAGTTCTGGGAGCTGTCAGCTGTACATTATGATCCCACAAAACGGCAGTTCTGAGCTTTTCCTGCTCCTTTCCAGATAGGTTAGATCAAATTATCCCTTTCCACCTTCATGGGGGCTATGCTGCAGTCTAACATGTTTCTGCTTTGCTCTCTTGACTAATTCTGAGGAGACCTTTCCTTGCTGACCTCCTTGGAGCTTTGCTGACCTCATTCTGCCTAGGCATTGCCTCCTGGCCCACTTGGTTGGAGTAGGAGTGGGTTGGAGCCTGAGTGCTGGGCTCCGAGGAAGAGCAGTTATTTTTCACCTTGGCCCTACTTCCTGGCCGAAGGAATTGAGCGGGGAGCTTGGGATATGAGCCTTGCTGCCCAAGGAAAGCGCCGCTCTCCAAGATGCAGACTTTCATCTTGACCTGGAGGAGGGAAGTGCTTATTGCCTTATTTATTACATTTCCCCATAGCAGCGTAAATACTATATCCGTGATAGATATGGATCTTATGAATAATATAGAGATTTGAACTAAGTAATTGCAGTGCTTTTTTAATACAAGAGATCCTCAGCGTCAAGTAGTATTAACGATCTGTCTTGACGCGGTCTCTGCAGGGGGCAATTGCAAACCCAGGTTCCGTGAGAATTTGAGAAATTGGGGGAGAACTCCTAATGTGCTGTTCATCCCTTCTGTTCCCTTTGGGACACTCCAGAAAGAGTATCCTGTCTGCTGATTTTTTCTCAGCTTTCCCTAGACCCTCCAAGGATGGGAAGGCTAAGAGAGGTTTGGGAAAACAAATCCCTTTTGTAGGCAGACTAGGCTGGGCTGTCAGAGGAGGCAACTTTGGGAGGAAATGTAATACAAAGTTCCTAGCAGCTCCCTGTGGTCACAAACAGTTCTCTGGACATTTCTGGAAGAGTAAAACGATTAGTTACAGTGAAGTAGCTAAACTCAGGCAGAGGTAATGATATTCTATGTCTCTGCTGATGTGAGTCTTGTCTCTTCTCTGTAGCTTTAATTTGCAGCTCTCCTTTCCACTTGCTCTCTGAAATCCTCGCAGCCTTGCTATTAAACAGGTGGCTACATTATTATGAGAAATTCTCTATAAAAGTCCACTCTTTAATGCCTTAGAATCTTTAGGGATGAATTTAAGATTAAGGTTTAACACCTAATTCTTCCTTGCAGTGACTTCACTTGTGGAGGAAGGGATGACGGGACGGTAATTGCAGGATGTGCTGTGGGTCGTTGTGTGCCTTGCATCACTGTTGGCAGAGAGCGGGCAGCCCAGCTGGCTGGTCCTTCTTGCTCCATGCTGTAGGTGTGCGAGGTGCTGGTGTTACAGCTGCAGAGCTGGGAGGCCTCTTTAAATTAATGGAGCTGTCCGAGAAGGTTATGAACACCTTTTCAATTCCATTTTTCCCCCCAAAACGGAGGAACTCTTTGAAGGTTTGGGGAAAACTTAAAACTCTTTGAAATTTGGGGAAAGTGTGGAGGCTTAGATTCAACATTAGGAAAAATTTCTTCACGAAAGGGTTATCAAGCATTGGAGCAGGCTGCCCAGGGAAGTGGTGGAATCACCACCCCTGGAGGTATTTAAAAGATGGGTAGGCGTGGTGCTGAGGGACGTGGTTTAGTGGTGGTTTTGGCAGTGTTAGGTTGATGGTTGAACCCAATGATCTTAAAGGTCCCTTCCCACCTTGACAATTCAATGATTCTATCTCAAACCTTGAGTCAGGCTGTTAACCTTTCTCATTCCTCTCTTTCTAGCCGTGTTCCTCTTTAAGGGTATTTCTTTTCCTTCTTCTACCATCGCCCTTTTAAGAGGGATGAGAGCAGGGGAGACCTGTGGACTCGGTGGCCCATGTTCTCACACTGTCATTCCTGGAGGAGCAGGTCTTGCTGACTGACCTCTGTGGGCTGTGTTGAGCGGGGATCGTGGGCTCAGGTGTTTCTTTGCTACAGGAATGGTAGCTCATTAACACTCTGTGCCCTGCAGATAACTTTTATTGATCATCAGCTGCTTAATCAAAAACTCTATCACAGTTTGCTTCGATTATTCTTTTCCATCTCTTCATCTCTGGAGAATCAGCTTAGCTCAAGTTAATGTACTCATTACGCAGTTGGGAAACCACTGCCACAGACTGCTGTGTAAATCACAGGTTTTGGGAAGGTTTGTGTCCTCCTTCCTGCGTGCAGCAGGATATTGGGTGCATATTCCTCCACTTGATGGGGTGAAACAGGCGCTGGGGCAGTTGTGCTGAGCTGGGTTTTGACCTGCCTGGGGTGTTAGTACTCACCTCAGCTCACGCAGAGCCCAGACTCCACATCTAGATCCTCACCATCCTGGTATGGTGATGAACAGCACTGCTGATACACCTAGTGCTAACCCACCCTCACCCACCTCACGGTGGCCTCCACATCGCCATAAATACCTACCAAGACGTGCATTTTGACCACTGGAGACCTCTCTTCCCCCTCGTGGAAGGATGTTTGGGTTGAAGCAGCTTTACGGCTTTGTCTCTGATGGTGATTGCTCAGCAGCTGGGTGAAGAGGGCTTTCCTATGGGACACCAGCTGCTCAGGAGAGGGTATGCGAGAGCTGGGATGGGGGATGACCTGTGTAGGGGTACACCGAGAATGAGATCATGGGCAGGGGATATTTAAGAGCTGTGAGCTGGGGGTGGGAGATGGGAGGAGAGCTGAGTGCCAAACCATGATGGTGAAAGTCTGCACAGCTGGACCATGTGTTTGGTTTTTATCCTCTGATGATCTGTGTGCAATGTATATATAGACACAGAAGTGGTGACTTACAGCAAAAGTAGGACGCTAAGTCCCCTACCTAAACAGATCTCAGCACTCCTGAAATCAGCACCTTGAGTGGGTATTTTGCTGACACAGTGAGGGCCACAGCTGGAAACCTGCTCTGTGAATAGTGGCTTTACTCTTTTGGAAACCATCAGAGCTCCAGCAATGGGGAAGTGAGGAAGATGTGCAGGAAATAGTGAAGATATTTTCTGGCACTTCCCGTGTTTTTAATGCCCAGCTCTGAGAAGCGGCAGGCCAGTTTGAATGGAGATACAGGAAGGGCTTGGAAGGGAAGCCCGGAGACAGGAGTGCTGTTCTGCTGGTGCTCCCGTTGGTGGATCTCACACTCTGGTTTTACTTGATGTCCTGATATGATTCATTTTTCTTTTGTCTTTTCATGTTTGCTGCATAAAATCATTCTCCTTGATCCCATACGCTATCAGGGCTACATATTCCATGCTGGTTATGGCATTGCAATGACCTAATTTGATTGGGGAGGGTCGTGTCCTGTATAATGTTGTCTCGTTTTCTCAGTAGTCGATGCAAACTTGATTTTATTTTCTTTGAAAAGAAAGGAAGGGGGGCTGGAGCCCAGCATCCATGGCCAAGCATATACCTGCAGCTCTTGCCTTCTTGCCAGGCTGTGAGGCTGCGATGGCACACATAGTTCAGCCTGGATGGGACCAGCAGTGTCTTTTTATTTATATTTTTTTTTCCTGCCGGTATTGAAGGGGAGAAAGGATGGAAGCTCCAGCAGAGAAAAGCCCTCATTTGTAGCTGCTGGCATCTCTGATTTGCCTCAAGGAGTCATTATTCTAGCAGGCTGGACGCCCTCTTGATGGAGCTTATCTCTGGAGGGGAGGGTTAGCTGTGTCTCCCCGTGGGACCTGGGTGAGTGTTTAGCTTTCTCCTTTTGTCTCCACTTAGATGCTCGGTCCTCTGTACCTCTGGCTTTCACCTGCCTCAAAGACCCTTAACCTGCCTTACGCCTCTGTTATTTATGAGTAGCTCCAAGGGGAAAAGGAGGGTCTGGTCTCAATCTGCATGGCTCATTTGCATGTGACATAAGCAGTTTCAGCAGTGGTGGCAGCAGCCCGGGTCTCCTGGCCTCCCTGGTCTCCTTCAGGGTGGCTTTGACAGCTCCAAGGCTGTGGCTCGGTGAGCGGTGGCAGGGCTTGCTCATAAACTGGAAGTGTCACTGTGCTTTTGTAGAGCTGGTTCAGAAGAGGGTGGGTTTTATTCATCAGCTCATAAAGGAGGTGTCAGCCCAGTGTTCAGTCTGTGGGATGAAGAACCTGCTTTTGCAAAAGGAAGATTGCAGCAAGCGCTTAGCTCTGGCTCTCGGGCCATCTCTGCCAGCTGGGCTTGCTGGTGTGGCAAATTATTCAGCTGGTGCTTTTATTGCTGTTTTCCTTATGGGTCCTGGACTTTCTTCCTTTGTTCTCAGGGTACTGCTCATTCTCAGCCCTGCCTTCTCCAGTCCCATTGGGTGTTCACTGGGCGTTTGATGAAAAATGTATTTGTTGTGGTGACAGAGCAGGAGTCAGAGAGTCGCTGGTAGGCAAAATGGACCATGATTTTGCAGCCTTAGCTGCAGGCAGGAGTTGAACAAATGAGTCAACAGCTCTGTGTTCCTGGTGAGCAGGCTCCCTTGGCTTGGGCAAAGGATTTAGCGGTGGCAGGAAGAGGACAGGCAGCGGAGTGGCAGTGATTTGTGTGGCTGGGCAAGGACCAAGGGAACCAGTATCGTGAGCCTTGAGGGCAGAAAGAAAGGGAGTGGGTTGGACATTGGCCACTTGTGTGATCCTCCTTGGCAAGGTACCGGGTCTCCATGGGCCAAGCGCCTGGCCCAGGCAAGCCAATGTCCCTGATTTGTTCTCGGTTTCGAAATATTTAATCAGAGAATCAAATATGAAGTCTCTTTAAGAAGAGACTGGCACAGAGCAGCTGGCTGAGTGTCGCAATCAATGTATCCGCTGTGGAATGTTTCCTGCAGAAATATTACATCCTCTCTCATTTACTTGATGATCTCCAGGGTGAATCAATCAAAAGATGCCGCACACAAATAGTTCAGCCTGTGATCCTGTGGGTGTCCATTAGAGAGGCATTTGCTCCTTGTTAATGGACCTGTTGATTAACAAACAAACCATTGCTTTTTAAATAGAAAGCTGTTACTTGATGGCAATTGTTGACATTTGCTTTTCTGCTGCCCCACCTCCCCTATGCCCAGCTCTCACTCCGTGCCAATGCAGGCGACTGCTGCAACAAAACCCAGGTCTGCACTACTGGGGAGAAAAGCACTCACGTCTCACCCAAGCGGTTATCAGAGGTGCACCTTCTCCTAGAGGCTGGAAAGGAGAGAGAGAGACTTCTTTGTACTCAGCGAGTGATTTCACCAGTGTGTGTCTTGTTCCGTTAATCGTGTTTTCTGCACCCGTCTGCCTTGGCATGGGATGCTCTGTTGGACTCCGGCAATGTCTGAGGAAGATCTTCCCCTGACATCCTCATCAGCTCCTTGAGGAGGCTGTTCTTGGGTTTCACAGCAGGCTGCTTGCATGGGACTCTTTATTTGGGTCTGTAAAACCTCTAGGCTGTTGGAGCAATACTATGTTCATTTCATTTCTACAATATGGACATTTTCCTAGTCTCCACTTTCCTGGGTGAAAATTTGCCCATGTTGCAGTGTTAGTTCTCGCTTTTCCGATGCTACCGTGGAGTGAACCCCAGCTGGCATTTTAAGCAGTAGAAGATCAGGAGGATGCCCACTGCATAGAAGATGTCCTGCCTTTGAAAGCCCCTGCCCCAACCTGAGTGGACCCAACCCAGCAATGACCAAAGCCGTGTAGACAAGGAAGCAGCATGTTCAGTGCTCTCAGAGCTCTGGTGTGGCACTGGAAAGACGATCCCCAGACACAGCCCAGGACAGACCACCGTGCCGAGCAGATAATTGCAGAGAGGCAGTCGCACAGCAGGGCTGACCGGCCCAAAAGGACCGGGGTTGTGGTTGTGGGTTGTGTTTAGCCTCACGCTGGTAGTTGCCAGGAGCTGCTCTGCTTTCTGGGAAGCGTGTTTGGATCCTTGCGGCTCAGCTGGAGGCTGTGGGGGGCACTTGTTCCACCCCAACCTGCCGGTGCGAAGCAGCCTCTGTTCAGTCTGGCTGGCCAAGCATCGCTCCAGCCCACTGCAGAGGGGACCAATGTCCCCGTGTTACTTGTTTAGCTCCATCCTTTATTGCTACAAACCAACTCACCCAGAGCCGTCCTTCCCACAGCTGGTGGGAGTCAAAGTGATGAGGCAGTTAGTGGATTAGGGCAGCAGAGTGAAAACCATTTGGCGTTTCTATCCTGATTCTTCTGGGTGCCTTTAATTAGCATGATTGCTCAGCACGCGATTTTGCCATGTTCTTTAGCTCCCCTGGTTAGAATAATTATTCCCCCAGCTCCTTTTGTTCCAATTCCTGATCGCTTACAAAGTCTCCTGTTAAAAGCCATTAAATCCGTAATGTAAAGTGAGAGTAAATGTGCTCAGCAGCGTTCTGCTCTCCGCCCCACACGTGTGCGCCCGCGCGCTCTCCGGCCCCTCTCCCGCTCCCTGCCACGTGCTCTCGCGCTGCGGCATCGCTCCCCACTCCTCTCTCGCACGCTTCCCCACCGGCCATCCCACGTGTCCCCCGCGGCAGCAGGTTGTGTGCACGCTTTCCCTGCTTTCTGCTGGCACTGCTGGTGTCGCTCGGCTCGGTTTCCTCCCTGCACGGGCTGGTTTTGACACTGAGGTTGGATTCAGGGCTGTGGACTGTGATCTTTTACATTTAGTTGCATGCGGAAATATGGAAGTCCGGCTAGAAGAGTACATTTTTGCATGCTTTTGCCCCGGTGTGGGCAGCTCTTGCTTCAAGGAGAAGCGTCCATAGAGAAGGACATGTCCTGGCTGTAGCGGCAGGTAGGGATTCTGATGACAGATGATGGAAAAGAGGAAAGAACTTATTCTTTAAGTAAAACTGTTTCCCTTTTTCTCAAGCATGAAATTCTCTGGTGTGGGGGGGAAATGGGTTTTGGATGGTCACAATCCTAGGAGTTTACATCTTGCAGTGTCCCCCTGTCCAGACGCCAGGGAACTCAACCCTTTCCCTGTCCCTCCTCTCTGCTGATACTTGATCAGCACATGCCAACGACACAAGCGGGGCAGGCACACAAAGGCTTGCACAGAATTATATGGTGTGAAATAAGATTGGGCTGAAGTGCTTTAAATGCCTTGTGCATTTCGGTGACTTGATGTGAGAGGGAGAGAGAGGGAGACTTATTTTCAGACCCAAAATGAAACTGGGTCAGAGAAGGGTCTGGCAGTCGTGTCGTTTGTTAAGCTTGAAGCTGACTGCTGGAGCAAAAATTCACAGCTCGACCACTTGCTGGAAAAAGCTTGTAGGAAAGAAACCCTGGTCCTTCCTCCTTCCTTTGAATGAAGACTCCTAATTCACAGCCACCACACGTTCTGGGCTTAGGTCTTCTGCTGTGATGTGCCAGATCTTCCCTGCTCTGCAGAGCTCACCCACTGCAGGGTGGAGTATGGGTCTCCTTGTACAGCAGCAGCCCCTCAGTGCACTGCCTGGGGGGCTCCCCACTCACCCCATCTCTGCTTTGCTGGCTGCAAGGGTCTTTCCAGGCATTTCATACATTCTCCTGCAAAATCATGCTGTGTTTCATGTGTGTTTTGTGGGAGCAAAGCCCTTTCTCCCCTCTTACTAATTGAAGGCCACCACAAATACTTGCCACTCTCTTGGTGGGCAGTACCCAAATTGTTCCCTAGGAGCAGCATCATCCCAGCACAAACTTATGTTCCTCCGCTTGCTGTCCCCTCTTCCCACATGGAAAGCACTCCCTGGAGCCCTGGGGTGTGTGTTTTAGAGCTTACCACACACTGGCAGGTACCAAAACGTGGTCCTGAAACAGTATCTTGGAGGCGGGAGCTCTCCCCTGGGAGAATTAATGACGTTCTTCTGATACACTTTGGTGTAGATGGCAACTTATTTTGAGAACCATCTAGTGGGGCAATTATCAAGAGAAGAGCCATGGTGGCAGCCTTCGTTTCCAAAACAATCAGCAGAATAGGACCACTGGCGAAACACAGACGAAGACAATTCCAGACGACGCAGCATCCAAACAGACAAAAAAATCAACAAAACCTTGTTCCTCGAGGCTCCCTGCTGCTCTCACTGTGTTTTTGCCCTCAGCTCTTCCTGTTCCCATTTACAACTCCTCTGTACTGCTCGGTGCCTCCTTGCCTGCCGAGATCTGCACTCTTCAGTTTCCATCCTCAGCTTGTAAACTCCACAGAAACGCGTTTCCCCACAGGATGCTCCTCCCAGCACTGCAGGCTCTGGGGCTTGTACCACTCCTGGGCTTCCTGCAGGGCAGCTCTGGCCTTTCTAGAGGACATAAGGTATTGCTGGGGCAGATGGCAGAGTAAAGAGACCTGAGCAAGCAAGGATTTATCCTGCACCTCGACCAGCTCCTCCACCAGCCTTCTGAAGAGCGGGAGAGCATTGTGCCTGGGCAGGGAAGGTCCCAGCTGCAGACTGCAGCAGTTTTGTGGTTTTCTGTCCGCCATGTATGTCTCCTCTGGTGTCTGCTCTCACATCCCGGCCATCTGGCTTTACCAAGTGCTTCTGTCCCCTTTTAGACTCCAGGTCTCCTGGAGAGGATGGGAGCCTGGGTGCTGGAGCTATTCCCTGTTGAGTGCCCACGACTGGCATCATTACCGGGGACCTTGGAGAAACTGTGGTCCTGCTCCGTGACACCGTTTTGCCATCTGCGTAATGAATATAACAGCTCCCGCCTCCCCAGGGAATGAACGAGGCGTAACAAATTAATGTTTATGAAGCGCTCTCTGGCTGAACAGAAGTTTGCAACGGGGCTGTTGCTGCTCTAACTTCGGGGCTTCCTTTGCTTGTTGGCTCTTTGATGTGGCGATCTGTGGTACTGGTGGATCAGCTGTACCATAATTGGAATTAATCAGCAATTAAGGAACATGAGCCCAACTAGATTCTTTCCCAGTGGATATTCATTTCTGGGCAGATTAGTCAGTGTTTTCAATAACTGTGTGTAAAATGCTTAGGGTAACTATTGCTATCTGAAGCGGCTGGGGAACAGAGGCAGTGTCAGGGACACGGATACCTGTCAGGCAAAGTGGAAATGAGAAGCTCTTGTAACACTGTGCACGGTGCTTAAATTGGCACCATTCTGAGGGCTGACTTAGATAAAAAAACACAAAACACCCAACCAAAATTAAAAATTGACAAAAGAATATATTTGAAAACCAAAGTGATGAAAATGATGTATTACTTGTTGGGATGAGATCTTTCATGCTGCTCCCACGGGCTTTGCGGAGTACAGAGGCAGAGAGAGTGCACGGCGGTGAGAAATGGGGACTTGCAGGGGCAGGGAGACAGGGTTGTTCCTCCAGGCGGTGAGAACTGGGGAGGAGAAGGCTCTTGGACGTAGCGGTGCAAGCACGCAGAGGGACAGAAACAGGGCATCAGCCTGATAGCACCCAGGATGCCAGCTACCACCAAACCCTCAGGCATTCTGCAAACACTTTCCTGCCGCTCGTTCTCATGGCTGACCTGTAAATCCCAAGAGTTTTGCCACACACCTTTGCACAGCCGTGGGTGTCATGAGGAACAAAACAGCCATCCTCTTTGCTTAGGTACTGTCCCAGTACGATTTAAATAAGGCAGAGACTAAGCTCTGCTTGTTATGGGTGAAACTGCTGAGTGCCCAGTCCTTCCCCCTTCCCTGGTCCTCTTACAAGTCATTCCACAGACTCTGGCTTCAATCTAATGAAAACAAAACCGATGAGGCCCAACTGATCTGGCTGCTTTCCATCATGCAGTGGGCCTCTGAGCGGCTTTAAATAGCTGCACCTCTGTGCAGCCTGGAGAAAAGCATTGGCTGTGCCTCTGGACAGGGAGGGTAGCTTTGAGGCAAATCACAGGGCATCTCAGACCTGAAAATAGCCTTTTTAGCTTGACCTTGGTCTTAAATAGATTTTTTTTTAATGTTTTTTTTTTTCCTTATTAATTTTAATTTTATACCCTGGTAAGCGCTTTCCTACTCCGGGGCTTTTCCTAAGGGGGATCGGTGGGGAATCTTGGAGCTCTGCCTCCTGAGCTATCAGGCTACATCATTTAGTATCTTGGAACTACTCCATCCATGAAAGAGTTCCAGAGAAAACAAACTTGTGATCCCAGCTAATATGGACGTGGCCCACATTAACGGCGGCAACAGTAGAAACGCAATGGATACTGGAATTCCTCCGACCAAAGGTTTAATGAATCTTACATAGTCTTAAAAGATTTCACTGCGTGGAAAGCTGCGAACGCTGCCCTTTTCTCAAGGAACATTGTGCAGCTGTTGAGTGCCTGCGGTATTCTCCTACCCCTTCCTCTACTCTAGTTAAGCATGAGAGAAATTTGTGTGGAAATGGGATCTTCTGCACCCATTTGCTTCTGCTGGCTCTCTTACCCTCAGCCCATCTCTTCCCTTTCCTGCCCTCAAAAACACATGCAGTGCTGCACAATATCCTGCTCGTGATTTTGGGTTGTGGAGAAGATGAAGATGCCACTAACTGTAGCTAGAGCTCCATCTAGCACATTCCCATGAGGTTTCCAGTGAGGTCAAGTCTCATTGACTAAAGTGGGAGACTCTTATGCCTGAGATTAAACCATGGAAAATAAACGAAGATACAAGGTGAGCTGCTGTGGAGGGGAATAAGGACGCTGTTTCCATGAAAATGAACAATCATAAGCATTTCAGTAGCTCTCAGAGCCTTTCTGTGAATCTTAAAAGAGCTGTCATCTGCTTGAGGTCTGTGTATCGGCATGAAATTCATCTGTGGGCTGAATTTTCTTGTGGTTCTCCATTGTGGTCAACAGTGTTGGGCTGGTGTAAATTAGAGAAGGTCTAGGCTCTTTGACTTTACCTTGGATGGTAGAGGAGATGATGTGCTTATCTGCAACGAACATCAGGGAGGACCTTATGGTGTGCTTCTGCTGAACTTCTATGACCTGCTTTGTTGTGGCAAACAAGTCCTCAGGCTGGGTTGCATCTTGCCTTGCTGTATATTGGGGGAGTGAGAAAAAATAAAAGGTTTTGTATCATAGCCCTGCAGATGAACCCATCCATGACAGGAAACCTGGATTGCTGTGTTGCTTCCCCCTCAGATATAGACATATCAGTCCTGGTTTGACTAGACGGATGGCTGTTTTCTTCACTCTGGGTGCAGGCCAGGCTCGATGGTTTTCATGCCTTCTTTGATGCTATTCATACTTCATATCTGTGCATAGAGAAAGATAAAATGTACAGTGTTGTTGGAATCTCCTGTTGCTTTTCCTTTATATCATAAATTCTGCTGTAGCACAGAAGAGAGATCAAAGCTCTGTTGCCTAACGTGGGCTGTATGGATAGCCGTGTTGTGTTTGGCCAGCTTGTTGCCCCTAATTTGCTGGTTTTGTTTAACCCATTATTGCCAGGCATCCCGTTGCTTTTCTCCTCTGTTCCCACAGCAATTTATGCTGCTGTTTTAGAAGCAGTTTCCATCTCTGGGTTTCAGAACTGGGCTGCACCAGTCCTGCTATGGCGAATGGGGCTGCCGTGAGGAGTTGTGCATCATTTTCCATGTTGTTCCCTCTGCGTGTCACACTTCCTGCTGCTCTTCTCAGGTCACCTGGAGCAGCCTCAGATCTCAAAAGCCCTAGAAGCATGGTATATTTGAATAGTTGCAATTTTAACAGTTGCAAATGGTGAAGGTGAGGTGAAATAACCTGCTTTGTCTCCTTGGTCTTGCTCTCGGTCAGTGGAGGAAGGATGTTCCTTGCAGGGCACTGTCTGTAGGCTGGATTGGGTGCATGCGTGGGGCAGAGTGGCTGAGATCCACTAGCCAGGGTGCTGGGAAATGCAAGAGAGCTCTGGAGGACTAAGTGGATGTCCAAGGTTGAGGGCGAAAACTGATTGCATGGTTCAGTTGCCTTCAGTTTTCTTGTCCTTTCATTGCTACATCTGTCTGGCCTGCTTAGAGAAATGCCCCTTCTCCTCCCTCCATCTCAAGCTGCTAGTGGTGCACAGCAAATCTGAGCTCATTCCTCCTTCCCTATTCTCCAACACTCTCCATACATTTATTCCACTACCATACCATGGCTGTTAGTAGAGACAGTATCATGTTTATTTGAAAAAGTACCTCACTAGAGCAGGGAGAAGCACAGTTTTATCTGTCAGGCCCTTCTCAGTTTTGTAGGTCTTTGGAGAAACTTTTGCTTTGATCTGCAGGGTGGTTGTTTTATTTTTTAAATCTCCTTACTATTTTCAGACTTCCATATTGGAGTTAACTCCAAATCTACAATCAATATGAAAAATAGTATTATTCCTCCCATTTTCCAGCTAGCCCTGACAGATGTGAAACTTCACAAAGGGATTGTTTTTAAGATTTGCCCAACTCCTTCTAAGAAGGTGAACACTTTTCTTTAGGACATTTCCAAGCTGGTTTTTCAGGTGCTAATAGCTTTGATGGTAGAAAGATGACATTTGTCATAGCAGCATCCAAACTCTGAGCCTGTTGAGATTCACCCATTTTAACCCTGGACATCTCAGTGAACATCATCCATCTCGCATCTGACAGAGAAGACATAAACCTAGCAAAAGCCTGGTTGGTTTCTGCTCCATACAAGAGAATGGGGTTGAAGGTAGCAGTACAATATGGGAGACAGCAGTGAAGAAAGGGAGAAAACCAGTTAGGAGAGAAGCATGGGTTTTTCAGATTCTTTGGGGACTTAATAAATCAGAAGGAGAGGATGCCAAAATGACCAATGCTGCTTTGCTTCCCCAAGACAGCGGTATGTTCAGCCCCTAAGCTTCAGAAACATAGGCTGTTCTCCTGCCACGTATCTCATTGTCCTTCAGCAGCGACTGCATGTCAGTTATGGGGCAATCCCCACTGCAGTCCCATTCTGCAAAGACCCTGGAGATCCCTGCAGTTGGGATTCACAGCATAGAGCTGAGGACAAAAAACAAAGCCCTTGTCGTCCCCAGCCTTAAGTCTTGCTGATCTTTCGCATGTCCCTTTGCTGAGGCTGTGTGTCCCCAGTGGGTTTTTAGGTCTGTTGGATGTGGTCCGGCAGAAGCGGAATTGCCTTTATTTAGCAGAGCTAAGAAATGCAAAGAAAACAAAGCAGACAGGAGTGCTCCTTGGAGATACTTAGTATTGTTGAGTATAGACTTTCCCAGCTATCCTTTGGTGGCCATAAAATATATTTATATTATGAAAACCAAAACAATAAATAGTGACATTCAGGGATGCCATGTTTATTTGTGTCCCAGTGACACTGATAAGAAATGGACTAAGTTTACTTACACATTTCCGAGCATCAGCACTTTAAACTGTGCTCTGGCTCTGAGAGTTGAGCTAGGCTCTTTCTCACTACTAATGATATTTCAACACGTGAAATTTGCCTATGAATTTTGTTGATGACACATGAACCGAAGCTGAGCCTGGCTTACTCTCCCATGTGGATCAGTCCTTCAGGGCCACTGAGAATAACAGATCATTTTCCCCAAACAAGTTTAAACAGCTCCAAACCAAACAAACAGCTTTTGCCTGCATCCTCAGGTTCATCAGAAGAGGCATGCATTTGATAAGCAGATGAAATAAGATAGTGCAGGGAAGAAATATAAATAGATATAAAGGGAAAAAAAGAAAGAAATAGGAAAAAAAAAATCTTCTGGGTAGTGTAGATTCAGTGTGAGAAACTTTCTGTTCCTAGCCTAGTGGAAAGCATGTTTCCTATTGAGATCAATTCTCAAGAGCACCCAAGCAGTTCCATACCGCTCTAGTGATGCCAGGCTTGGGATAACTTACCTGATTTGTTGAGGATTCTGTGACTGTGAGGAGCAGGAGCATTTTCCACGCCTTAGAAAAATTGTATAGCTAAGACATCCCCGTAATTTTCTTGGAAAAAACCCTTTGGGCCCATGAGAAGCTGGGTCAAATTGGAGCAATCCCCAGGCTTCTGCCATGCATGTCTTGGTCTTGGCAATTTGGTGGATCTGTAGTGGTGGGGATACATTAAGTGACCTATACCTGTTCCTGACTCGTCTCTTTCCAGTCCATTGGGATGGCCTCAGTTGTAGAAATACTGTTACAAATGAATGTCTGAGAAAGTAATGTAAAAAAGTATGGGCTGATTGCTGAGGCAAATGCATGGGTCTCTTCTGCAAGAACTGGCACGACTTAGCACAAAAGGTGATAGAAAACAGGGATTCGGGAAGAAGGGAAATGTAGGCTAAATTGCGAACCAGAATGTGCCCTCCTTCAGTCAGACCTTGAGGAGAGGGCTGTGGGACTGGATGTCTCAGCAGCAGGTTTGCTCCCTCCACTCCAGAGAAATATTCTCTGACAAGTCCTGAAAATTTGCATTTATTTAGCTTCAGAGAATAGTGTTCATCTTTAATAGTAATTAACATCTAATTGCTTCTCTATTAGAAACATGCTAGTTGTGGGTTTCCGTGGCTGGAGCATTATAGAGAGATGGTTAATACAGCCCTTGAAAATGTTATATTTACCCAGTAAGTTCATTTGAACCGAAGGAAGGAGCATGCCTATGTTTTCTGCTCCACTTATTTTTCCTTTTCATCTGGCCGGTATTTCTGGCAAATCCTAAACTTTAAAATTACTTTTAGAGAGATGGGGTTATGTGAAGGAGAAGGTGCCTCCAGTGTGCAGGTTTCGGTGTAGATGGGAGAGCTGGGGCTAAGGAAGTCTTTGGGGTTACGAGTGGTCTCCCCAGCCTTGCAGTGGTGCTCTTTGGCTTCAGAAATATTAAGCCAGACTAAATAAATCATGGAAGAAAACTAGACAGAGGAAGGATTCTCCGTTTTCCTCACTCCCTGCCTAGGGGAAAAATGGACTAGATAGGGCTTTTAGTGGGAACCTCTAGAAAAGAGTTGTTCCCAGTTTTCTGTCCAGATTGCTTGCATGCCCTTTGCCCTCAGAGCACTTGTGTCTGCACGCACCACATTAAATAATTGTATGTTCTTTATGGAAAGACAAGAGTGAGGTAGCCCTGCCCAGAGAGGGCGTTTTGGCTTTAATTTAATGGCAGCCGTTTGCTGGTTATTCATTTGGTTCTTTTTTAATAATTATATGTGTGTCGATATCTCTCTCTTTTTTTCTAGTTTTGCTCTTTTTTGTTTTTTCGTTTACTTTATTTTGCTTTTTTCTTTTTTCTGTTTTTTTTTCCCCTTTAGGTTTCAGAGAAATTATGTTGAATCCAATAAGCCTCCCTGGACATTCCAAACCTCTTAACCAAGGCATTTATGTTGAGGATGTCAGTGTTTATTTCAGCAAAGGACGTCATGGCTTTTAAAAACTCCTTAAAAGTCCCTGTTCTGATGTCAAGTTTATAGGCTGTGCCCTCAAAATGGTGGGAAGCAGTAAGCGTGGTCTGTATGGATTGAGGTCTCCTCCTAATAGGACTCTACAGCCCTGCCTGTACACTCGTTAAAGCCAACCGAAACTGTGGTTTTCTGTCACCAGATAACAGGGTTGTTCTTTTCCTCCAATGGTCGCTGTGTTCGTTAAATATTCCTGCAAGGCACAACAGCAGCAATGAGAGCAAATAAAGAGAATTAAAACCCAATTGAAAGGAGTCATCCTAGTAACACAGTAAATAATTGTACTTTTGCTTTAAAATAAAACACAAAACAAAACCAACCAAGCCAACCAAACTGACATCTTTAGTCATGTCCTCCCTGCTTGGAGTTTTCCTTGTAAGCTTGTGTCTTCGCAACACCCAGTGAATGCCGCCATCACCTCTTACGTGGCACCGCCATGGGAGGTCTCCCAGAGCGAGCCGAGGCGGGGAGCCTGGAAGAAACTAAAGCAGAACGAAGACTTTTGGTAAGAACAAAGGCAGCCCCGCTCCCAGTTCTTGCAGAAAAATAATGTTGGAAGGAATAATAATGCAAAGGAAAAAAAAAAATCTTCTCTGACAGGAAGAGAATGTGGTTATCTTTGAAGTGCACATATTCTAGGAGGCTTTTTTTGTTTGTCTGTCTGTCTGTGTGTGTTAGAGCGGCTCGTTGGATCTGACTATATCGTTGTCGTACTCTGGTCTCTCCCTGCTGCTTGAATGATGAGCTTTATCTGAGGAGTTGTCTGGACTTCCCGCATGGATGGACAATCCATAGCACAGGAGGGTCCGTGTCCTTGCCAGGACTAGGGCAGTAAGCAAAGTGGAAAAGCATATCAGGCGCACGCAGGTCCCAGTTGCCGGGCCTTTTCCAGCCCCTTTTAGCTCTGCCCTGTGTTCCCACTCCACTAGAGATTAATTGTAACCCAGTCATGTACCCAGAACCGTCAGCTCCAGGCAGACTGACTGAAGAGGAGGAAAAATAAGTATTCTGTTACTTCTTCTCTGGCATAAACAAGAATATCGATCCTATTCTCTGGCCGATATTCATATTCTCTCCCCCTCTCCCATCCCACTTTTGTCTTACTTCATCCAAAGCCTCTCAGATGGAAAAGTAAACCCTTTGATACTGTCCTCAAGAGAAGGCAGCTGCCCTCGCGGCAACTTGCAAGGCTTTCCTTGGACTCTCTGAATGTCACGTATGCGGAAAATACAGATTTGCTCACACATGTCAGTGATAACCTATAAGCAAGGCAGATTTTCTCTAGAGAAAAAAGAAAAACCTTCCAAAAGCTTCAGGTGGGGCCAGATCCTTTCCTGAGAGGAGTATTGAACCAGGAGCTTGCTCACCAGCCACTCAGCTTTTCTTGCCTTCTCGGTGGCCTGAGATGACCTTATCACATCAGGGATGTCTCTAAATCACCAGCCCTGAAAGGTTGCTGCCACTGGAAAGAGTCACGGTCCCCCTTTGCCAGAACTGGGCAGAAGCCTCAGAATGGGATGTTCTGCTTCATCCTGCCTTTACGGGTGACTTGCATGAACCGCCCTAGAGATTGCCAGGAGGTTTTATTATCAGTTTTCCCATAGGGATGTCCTTGGGAATATTCCATTCTCTTGCTGCTTCTCCTGGTTTCCTCGCGTTAAAAGGTAAAGTGCAATAGAAGAGTACAGGAGAGCCGGTAGCAGATTGCTTTAAGTTAATGGACATGCCTTAGGGGGGCATCTGCGTTAGGACGAGGAGGCCTGGCTCAGGTTGGATGGCTTCAGAAACCATGACCAAAACTCTCAACAACGTTTCCTGCCCGCATCGGAGCTGGAAATGCAAAAGGTGCACCGCCAGAGAGGACCTGCGGCTGTGTGTTATTGACACCTCAATTCTGCAGATTCACAGAGTGAGGAGGAGCTTCGCCAAGCGTGTGAATCACTGGGTGCTTGTCCGAACTGAATTTCCCCATCTCCTGGAAGTCGCCCACCTGACCTGGAGATGTCTTGTCCGTCTGAACTGTCTCCTCTCCCTAGCACTGTTCAGGGGACTCTGCTCTCAACTGTGTGTATCAGTCATAGAGATACATCCACGGGCCTGGACCAGAAGCCTATATCCAAACACCCTAGGAGAGGAAGGGTTGAATTTTACAGCTCAGGTCCATCTCTGCTTAGAAGAAATCCTCTGGACCGTACAGCATAATTTAAAGCAGTTCTCCCCACTGTGATCGATGTCTCAATTTGTTTAACGCCAATTAAAGTCTCTGGTTCCTCACTGCTGAAAACGAAAGCCGGTCATGGCTGTTTGCAATTGGTGGCTTTAAGTAGCAAGTCTAAGGATGTTTTTTTTTTTTAAATTTTATTTTATTTTTAATTATTGTAAATCATTACCTCATTTTCTGTCAATGAGACTCCTCCATCTTTGAGCATTCTTATCTTGCCATAACTATCATCCTGTGCTAATGGGAAATGGGACGGTCCCTTTTCACAGAGACTATAGGGGTGTTCAATGTCTAGTTTCTTAATAAACACTTTATTTTCTAACGAAACAGCTGCATCAGGTCTCTTCTTTGAAGACAAAATAAATAAATGTTCAGAATGACACATCCTATAGTCTGCTTCATCATGAGATGGTCCATGTGTGGGGAGTCTGGTTTGTTTGCTTCTTTGGGGGGTGCGGAGGGTGGGATTTACAGTTGTGATGTGAATATTGCTCTGGTGTAGCTCTTGCTTCTATCATTCTCATCAGGCACAAAGATGTTTTCTTGCCTGAGAGCTTAGCTCCTGATGATCTCAGTTGATAAGCTGTTGGTTTTTGTAGCTCAGAATGGTCATATTCTCAGGGACAAGGCGGTGCTGCTGGGAGATGGTGTCAGGATTTGCCAAGACAAGTTTCTACAGTTACTGGAAGGAGTTTTATTAGGAGCCTTATCTCTCAGGGAGCTTGACACTAAAAGATTGTTCTGGCTGCAGTGCTCTTGTTTCAGAACATGTTGTTGCTGCAGGTCTCCTTGCTTGGCTGTGCAAATTGCTCTTCTGTTGGGTGTTGGACTGTTGTCCCTTCATCAAGGATAATTAGCCTCCTATTACGGTAGCGAAGATGTGTGTGATCTAGAGGTAGTGGGGTCTGATCCAGTGCCACGCTCGGGTTACTCGTCAGGAGTTCATGTATGGACGGTTGGTTGCTCCAGGAGGTGCAGGGCTTGGCGTGAGGATGGGTCTTAGTGGCTGTGTCCTAGTATTGGTAATGGGAGATGTCATTTATGTGACGGAAAGCTGCCATACCAATCTGCAGGTGTCTGTGGGCATGAGGCTGGGGGTGCGTTTGAGCTGATATTGGTGGATGGTGCTGGAACCCTTTTAGAAAACCTGGTGAGGCTTTTGATGAGCAAAATAGAAACATGTTTTCCAGCATCGTTCTGTTCCTACAAATTCCTGGCATGACTTTCAAGCAAATGTCTCAAAATGATGCAATGAGTGAATTTCTGTATGCTATTCCCTTCTAACGAGTATGCTTCTAGAAGTGATTGGGTGCTGTGGTTCACAGGATTAGGTGATGGCTGAGATCTTTACCTTTCCAGGGATGTCTGCGATGCCTGAGACAAATGGTTGTCTCCTGACGTAGAAGCTTACACACGGGATGGGCAGCTGAGCTGCATCAAATTTCATCCTTATTTCCTTCTCCTTTTTGAGATGTGGGAAACAAACACGGGTGTGGAAGCTCTGCCTTTTCCTCCCCACTATGCCAGGGTCTGTTATCGAGTTTCACAGCCCAGAAGCATTGCAAACAAGGGGCCGATTAGCCAAATACTTAGCCTGCTGGTAAGGTCAGCCTTAGTCCACCTTGCTTTGTACTTCAGAGCAGCTGATTCCTTACCTGTGAGTTCACACAATGTTTTTGCTGCTGCCAGTTCCTAAGAAGGTAGCTTAACTGTGCTGGTGGCCTCTGACATGTATTGCAGAGGGGTTGGACACTTGTTTATCCTTGTGCTTACTTCTTGGTTGCTTCTGTTGCCTCTGCGATGCCTTCACCTATGTGAAGGCTTCATGCTTTTCAAGACAGCTGTACCCTGAGTTGATACTGCTGTCCTGCTCTCCCTTCTCACGCTGGTTTCAAATGGCTCTTTACATAGCTTATTACTGAAGGAGCTTGGGGTACTGGTTTGGTAGGGTGCAGGCAGTGGTACGTATCATCTTCTGAAAATCACAACCCTGCCTGCTCGGTTCTTGTAGAATGTGGAGCTTGCATGTGTACAAGCAGAGAAATTTTGTTTCCTTGTGTTTTGACTCTAAAATAATGGAGTCATATTTCTTATAGTTCATCCCTGGAATGAGTGTGATGGGCGCGGTATGATTCTGGTACGGTACCTCTCTGCATGATGGAAACAAAGCATGGCATGGTGGGACCTTGGGCTTGGACTTGCTGCAGGCGAGGGTTTGATGTGTGTGATGCTGTAGGTCGCAACTGAGTCTCTGTAGCTGCTTATCCAAGTTGCACAGGATAAGTCTTTGTGGTTTTGCTGTTCTTTTGTTTATTTAGATGTGCTTTAAGGAGTCAGCCCTTCTTTGTCAAGAGGCTGAGCTTCTTCGAAGACGGTAGTTTTCTCTACCACCAGGTCTTTGGCCTTTCCGGTATGTGTCTGCAACCAGGGTGGTGGGGCAGAAGTGCCAGGAGCTGTGGAAAGTCAGAGGAAGGTGTTTCTGCTGTTTCAGCAAACTGCAGCAGTGCATCACTGCTCTGCTCTGATTTGTACTCAGAACAAACTGCAGATCCTCGGGGTTAAGCCTTGGCATTAGCAGAGGATAAAGAGGCCCAGACACAGTAGTAAAGCTAAAAACCGCAGGTTTGGAGGAGCAGCAGGAAGAGAGCAAGCAAGAAATCAATGCTGGGTGACTTCATTTTTGCTTAATGTTTTGAAGTGCTTCTGGTGCGGTTTATTCAACGAGCCAAAGAGTCCTTATTAACTGTGTATTTACCAGTGCCTGCAGACCCTGATCAATTGGCAGAAAAGTTTAACAAGCTGTAGGAATGTGCGTACAGCCACTTTGAAGGGGAAAGAGTGTGATGGGGGACTGGCACACACACAGCTGGAAAAGATGCCTTACCTGGTGAAGCAATGACGAGTCCTCCTCTGCTGTTGTGGTGCATTTTGCTTTGCCTGTATCTTTTGGCTTTCCCCGATGTCCCCCACCCCCTTCCCCCTCATGACAGGCATTGTCCTTGGTGGTGCCAGCGAGTGGTCTGATGCCACAGAGCATTAGCCGCTGGCTCCACAACTCCGGTGGCCTGAGCTTGTTGTGCCACAGGGGTGCACTGCAGGCTGTAGGACATCCTACCCTGTGTCCACACCATGGGGGATCACATCGATACTGCTTTGCCTTGGCCCCTCCCAGTGGTAAGGCTAAGTTAATTTGCCCAATGAGGCTTTCTTTGTGTTTCTTATAAGCTGACATGTGGGGTAGACACAGAGGGTTTAGGGGTGCAGATATGATGCCTTTGTGCTTCTACTGGGAGCTCAATTTCTTTGTGTCAGTTCCTGGTGTCATTCTTCAGTTCCAAATTTCACATCCTCGGATGCACCATTGGAGTTTTGGGGGTTGTTTCTCCATTGTCCTTATTGGGATTTGGTAATTGGTTTCCAGAGAAAAGGTAAGTGCCTGTTCTTCCTGAAATCAGTACAGAAATTCAAAAGAGTGTTAACTGAGCTTTTGCCAGCCAGCGCTTTGAGGCAGAATTCAGGCTTTGAGTTTGTCAAGTTAGGAGCCGGAATAAACCCCAACCCACCCTCCCAGCCCCGGTAAATAAATGCGAGATGATTCCTTTGCTAAGGGAAGACGATGGTCTCTCCAGCAGTAAAGCAGAGTACAAGTACAAGACAATTACATTTGAACTTTGATATCAACTTTGAACTTGTAAGTGTAACTGCTGACTAATCAGCAGGAATAAATTTTGATTGTTCTCTACAAAGCAGAGGGATTCATTCCAAGTGCTGGTTAAATGATTTGCTCTGCTGTTAGTGAGTCATTTGTGACCTGTGCCTGATTCCTGCAGATGAGATGACTTTTTTTGTGAGGATTTGCCTATGATTTCAGACTACTTGGCCTTTTTTCCTCCAAGGTTTTACTTCAAATATTCATGTTGAGTGACTGGGCTGACTGGTGCTGCTTTTGCTCTCAGGTTGAGTGAGTGAATGTTCTGGACAGGCAGCCAGATACGTAATATGCAGAGATGCCCTTCGGTAATCTGGTATTTGGGGTTGTCCTTCACACCATATTTCTGTTTCATATCTTGGAGCTGGTACCACCCCACCAGGTCCGTCTGCAGGCAAGACAAACTGCTGTTCCCTAGGCCTTTGGAGCAATCATGAGCTTGTTTTCAGAGCAAGTAGCCTTCATGGCTCCAGCCTGAATTTTGGGAGCAGCCTGTGTCTGATCTGTATGTGGCTCTCCATCCGCGGATTGTGGTGCAGCCGCTGCTGGAGGTCAGCCTTTTTCATGAGAAGTCAGAAAGAGCCAGACTGAAGTCGCATTAGGCTCAGTAAACTGCCAGGATGTCTGAATAAGCTAATCACGGCCAGGTCATCATTATCTTAAGTGAGTCAGAGATGTGTCCAGGCTGTTTATTAAGATAATTGGGAGAGGGAAGGAGGGATGTTTGCAGTCTGTGGACTAGACCGTTGAGGTGGTGGAGTGTATTGCAATATCTGATACAAGAGAGAAGGAGCTCGTGGTCTTGCGAGTTGATGTTCTGCATGTGTCCAGGGCCTGGTCCTGCCGAGATTCTGTCCCTGGTGCCAATAACAGGGATGTAAGGTGGCATCATGATAACGCAGTATGCACACTTCAAACACCACCAATGTGAGCGTGTCTTGCTGGGCTAAAGAGTTGGACCTCTGCTCAGATTTTCTCATGAGGCCTTGGTACCTGGTAATTTTAGAGATATTCTGGACCAGTAGAGCATTTTGGTTTTGCTGTATCAGTGCCAAGCAATATTTAGGGATGATGGGAGCAGCTGCACACAGTCACTCCTTCCTTGGTAGTGCCTGGTCCAGTCCCCCATAGACTGCTGACGGTGGCTGCAGGTTTGCTTTGTGTTCCCTGAGACACATTTGTTCATGGAATGGTGCCAGAGGGGGCTGCATGTTTAGGAGCGTTCAAGCTCCAGTCATACGCTCAGTGCTGCTAGAACAACTCCAGACGTCCCCCAAAGCCATCTCGTCTCACAGTGCACAGAAGTTGCAGGCGACTGAGAAAGGACTCGCTTAAAGACAGGTAAGTGCCATTTTTCTCCTTCCAGGGAGCTATTGTGTGTAATATGCTGAAGTCAGACCTCTAGCAGGTATTATTTTGATGGATCTGCTCTAAACGCATGCAGGATAACTGACTGCATTAGACAGTATCAGTGAGAAACTGTCAGTCCCTGCTCAGGAACTATCAGGGGCTGTTCTGGCTGGAAATGCTGCAGATCTGGCACTGTGTGAGAGCTGAACACCAGAAGAGCCAAGTGCTGCTGGAGAATGGGGTTAACCCCGACTGTGGCTCCTGTTTGACCACCCAGGTCAGGGCTGGGGGATGCAGCCGGGTGCCAGCAGTCGTGGCAGAGCTGTGGGAGGTGTTCGGAATGGCTGTTCGCTCCTTAGAAAGCTCGGGAGCACAGAGCCGCAAGGGTGCCTATTTGATGATAATGCCAGTTTCCCATTTTCATCGACAATAATCAAAAAAGGCTCTGGTGTGCCTTAACCCTTCTATCTGTTGCCAGCAGAGCGTGCGTTACAGATGAATCACCTCTTTTGCAGCCATACAAAATGCTTGCCACTCAATCCCAACAGAAGATCTGTATAGCCACAGCTTCAGAAGGCGGCAGCAAAGTTCCTGACAGTGCAACCTTGGATGAAAATACTGCCCTCTGACTAGACTGAAAGTTCAGTTTAATCCTGTTAACCTCAGAGGGGGCTCCTGGGAGTTGGGTACTGTTCTGTGTAGGTCCTTAAGCTCCTCTGCATGACTGTAATGTGTGAAACATCTCATCTTGGGCCAGATTTCCTTCGCTGGATTCATTGTGCTGGGCAGACCCTCAAAGAAAATGGGCAGATTGATGTCAATAGCAGTCTTACAAGGGAAGAAGAATACCTCTTGCCAAAAAAACCAGTCAACCTTAGGAATTAAAGAGGAGTCCTGAGCATAAAAGATACTGTCAGGTACACCCAAATGAGTAAGGTTCAACAATGTCCCTTCTAAAGAAGATCTCTAAGACTCCAAAGAGCAAGGAAATGTGGTGACCATGAGCTGTGGATACAGCATAGACCGAAACCTGGCTCTTTAATCCTGAAAGGACCACTGAAAACAAATGGGCTGCACAGGAATATTTTTGGGTGATCCCTTGAAGGGATGGTTCAGAGTTCTGGGGCATGTCTGTGCCATTAGTTTGTAGTACTGTGAAGCTTAGGTTTGCCAGCTGTCTGGGCTGTTGCCCTGCCAGCCCAGGTAGGGACACATCCCATAGCTTGCTGGACACAAGCCTCAGAGCACTTTGCTGACAAGCCTGCGCTGCCTGAGACTTCTCCATCTCTTGCCTGGTCTTTTGCCTGTTCTCCTTCATGGGCTTGGAGCTTTCACCAGATCTTACCCAGGCCCGTGCTTAGATTCCCCAACAAGAAATCAGAGGAAGGCCATCTTTTCAGTTGGAGAGGATTTACTTTGACATAACATCCTTGGAATCTCCTGAAGTGATGTTCTTGTCTGAAGAAGTAAGTAGATGTTTGCTGTTCATGGTGCAGGTACGTGTGTTTGTATGCATAGTAGGAATCAAATATTGATGTTGGAAAGGTGGTGTTGGATTTCCAAGGAAAGAGATGCAATCATTAAATGTGATCTACTGCCCGAGGGAGAAAACTGGAAGTCAGGATGGTAAAGTCCTCAGTGAATTTGGCTGTGACATGGAGGTAAGTTTTTGCCACAGCTTCCCCATCTGTAATCCTGCATAAATGATTTAAATCCCCCCACAGGGCACTGGCAGTATTGGTATGCTCTGGCTGCCAGGGATGGATGAGAAGAGCCTGGCTCTGAGCTGGTCCTGGGCGGGATTCAAGAAAGCAGTTCTTGAGACCCTCATCAGCAAGCATGTCTCTGTGTCGTAGAGACTGAGCTGGGGTCTCCCACAGAGCTCAGCTTCGAGCTCAGAACAACTTCTGGATTTGGAAAGAAGCAGGGAGCCACAAGGGTGCTTTCCCAAGGGACATCCCAGCCCAAGTGCAGGCATTGCACATGCTGCTCCCTGCTCCCTCACAACACCCTGAATAAAAACTCTTTGTTCTAGGAGATACAGATTATATATATTTTAAGGCTCCATGAATCATTCATAGCCCAAAGATGAAACCGAACATCAGAGCTAAGGAAAGGCTGAGGGTGTGAGGTGAGGAAACTTCCATTATTTATTGTACTAAGTCTTGACCCAGTAACATCTTCTCCTTGCAATCCTGTCTTTGCTTTGGGAAGACCTCTTTTCTCCTAAAAATCTGAATTACTTTCCTACTTTCAGGACATAATTGTAGCAAGAGCATCATCAGCCGCTTCCCTTGCTGTGCAGCTTGATGGTTGTCCTCTAAAGGATTAAAGGGTATGTCCTAGTGAGAGTGTGAGAGCGCAGCGGGGCTGCTGGGAACAGCACAGGTACACTGGCTTGGATGGAGAATGAAGAGTCCTAGGTATGCTCTGGGGCCAAGCAGGGTTGAAGGGTTGGCACTGGGTCTGGCAAAGAGCAGCAGGGAAAAATGTAACTGAATGGTTTGTAAAGAGAGGCTGTCTGCTTTCTGACTGACCCCAGGCGCTTCCAGGCTTGGTGTGCCACAAGCCAGCTGGGAATAAGGGCTCCAGCTCATTTGTGGTCACTTGGTGGTCAGCATGAAATGGGTTTGTGGGTGTCATTCTTGTTCTTGGCAGCCAGATGTCCATAGCACAGAAAATGTTGATGGTTTCTTGGGTGGACACAAATGTCAATGACTAAATTCAGAGCGTTTTTGTGTGGTGCTGTTTTGTGGTGTCCTGACCTCCTGGCAAAAAGAAATAGTCAAGACAACCTATCTGAATAGCACCAGAACTCATAGCCAAAAAGTGAAAAGGATGGGAGACTGGCTAGTTGGTTGGCTGCTTTTTCTTTGTGGTTTTTTTTATTTATTCGATTCTGTAATCTAAGAGAAGGGCTGGAAATTGAGCTTTCATTTTGTAAGATCATAGCTTGCTTTCTTGTTTCAGTTATATTGCAGTAAAAAATCAGGTTCTGCTTGTCCTGATTAAATGGCAGAATATTGTACCACAACAGCAGGAAACTATCATGTTGCTTTGTTACTGCCTTTTTAATTACTGTGACCAATTTGTTCGCAAGAGTAATATTATTACTGCTGAGGGCTGGAGACACCTTCCCTTTCCATTGCCTCAGGGCTTGCAAGATGCAGCTTTGGCAGTAAGGTGAGATAAAGAGAACTTCATTTATTTGCTGCTCTTCATTTGTGCCAGCACGAGAGCTTATGAGGCCACCGTGTAACCCGGGTGTCTAGTATGAGCCAAGTTAAAAATAGCCTCACTTTCCACCCCTGCTCCCTCAAAGGTTATTTTTCACCCAGAATATTTCAGGGCACTGCTTTGCCAGGCAGCAGCGACAGCACGAGGGAGGAGAAGGCCAGCGGTGGGGTGGGGATGGCAGGCACCTGCGGGGACGGGAGGAATCCAAGCACCCAAGCGGGTTTCACCATCGGAGCTGGCAGCCGACAGTTTGCAGCAAGCAAGCAGTTGCTGACACCCAGAAAGGCTGCTGCAAAAACTGTGAGAGAAATGATTTCAAAACATGTGCTCTTTCTAAAGATTTTATTTTTTAATAGAGAAACCTTTCAGGCCGCTTTTTAATTCATAATAAAGAGCAGGTTGAAAAGAAGGAGAGGGCAAGTGAAGACAGTGAGGCATGCTAACTTCCTTTAAAGTTGGAAGGTCACCTTTAAAAATGGATGAATGCAGCATTTGGAGGAGGCTCCAAGGCAGCAGGCCTGGGGTTCAGCGCTAGAACAGGAGGCAGAACAAAGATGAAAAGAAGAATCCAGTTGGGATCTAGGAATAGCTGCAGAGCTGCAAGTGCCCGTGGTGGACTTGGGTGGGGGCGGTATTTAAGGGAGCTTCTCTGCTCGGTCTCTCAAAGCTGCTGTTGTGCTTGGTGACGTGCCCGGGGAAGGTTGAGTTGGCTGCTAGATAGGTCCTGGGCTGCACAGGACCGCATGGATTGGTAGTGTTGTTATGAGTGTAAACTGGAATTTGGGATTAAAACTAAGGCATTACCTGCCTGTGCTGCGTTCAGGGATGCTGAGTAGCCCTAGAGATGTCTCGCCTGCTCTGGTTGTGTTCATGCTGAGTCCCCTTCCCTGCAGCCTCTCAGGGAGCGAGAAAAGGGTGATCACAGCATTGAGTCCTGGTAATGGCTTTCTGAGCAGAAAGCTTTCAGGCTCCATTTTGGACGATTTCCTGTCTCTCGCTACTTTGGTCTGCTCTGTGAGCTGGTGAAAGTGGCGGTAGCACCGCTGTGTCATATGGAGTGATATGAGTATATTCCCTTCTCCGTACCCCAGCCAAATCAACATGCTGGAGGCCCACATGCTGACAAACGCTTAGCATTCCTCAGTTACCTGGTTCAGAAAAGGTTTTTAGGTATTTCATCCCTAGAATGCCCAGAAGACGAGACGTCACAGGGAAAGAAGCCCAACAGTTGAAAAGGTAACGTTCCCTCCATGTCCAGCATGGTGGTTTCCCCCATGCTCCCAGTGCCTGCCCTTCCCACCTTTCCTTGGAAATCAATGGATGTAGCCTGGGAGCTGCCTTCTGGTGGAGTTAGCATGTGTCAACTCTTTCCTCTTCTCTGACCAGATCAGGCAAATCCTCAGGGAGCTTCACACAGTCTAGTCCAACAGGTTTCAGGTTTGGTCCCCAAATAAAGGTCCTGGGTAAGCATTTCCCCCCAATCAAGTCTGAGGGATGAGATTGGTCCTGTGAAATCGTGTAGCGAGTTGAGGACAGGATTGCAGAGGAGAAAGGACTCCTATGAATCTACCGTTAGTCTCTAAAGCTTTGGGATCTGCTGAGAAGTGCTGTCTAGATGGTGTTTTATCTTGCTGTGTTGCTTCCCTTTCTCTGTGTCTGTCCTATTTGAAGGTTTTCAGAGCACTTTTGCTTATAGTCAATAAGCTATTAGCAAGATACCTTGCTAAAGGTATAGATTAGAGGCTGTTTTCAGGAAGGGAAACTGAGGTGAATGTGTTGCCTTCCCCAGGCTATTGCGGTTGCTAAAGAAGCCCGTGGAAGCGCATGGCCAGACAGGGAACAGGACCCCAGGGGAAGTACGGGGACTGTCACCAGAGAAACCTGTGACCCTGGCACTGGCCTCGGTTGTGTCTGTCCTGGGCAGAAGTTCCCTATGACAGGGAATGAAATGATATTTCTTAAGGGTTCACCTAAGAACTGAACTCATTTCATATTGAAGCACTTGCCTGTCTTCCTCCCTGAGCCAAGGCGCGGGGGCATCAGACACATGCTATCTATGGCTTATTAAGTGGTTTAACAAGCCCAGCTAATTACAATGTACTCAAGGATTTTGTAGCTTATGAAAGCGGTCCCTGTTTGTTTATGTCAGTGCTTTAATACATTAATACACCAATTAAACCTCAGAGTGTGTGCGTGCTCACACAGCTTAACATACGGGAAGGCATGTGGATGTCTTTCCTATCAACTGGGGCTTCTCCGGCTGTTTCAGCTCCAGCTCTGAAGGGATGCTTGTGGTTTTACGCTCAACCTTGTCACCAAGGGGACATGGATCCTCTACATAAAAACATAATTCAACCCCCCCAAGAAGCACGTTGTTTTACAAGACTCTGGCAGACACAGGCACTCTCTGTCATTAAGGTTTCCTTCTCTCAGACAGGCCTGGGAGAGTTTCTCAGTCTTTATTTCCATCTCGGTGCTGACGATACAGGCAATTTGTGCATGAAAGTGTTGTCTTCTCTCCCTCAATTAGTCCCGAGGGGTCACCAGTAGGAGCGTGCTGTCTGCGACATTTGCACTTGTTTGCTAAGGGCCCGGCACATTCGTTAAGCCCCACGGTAACAAGCGCTAATCAGTGCACAAGGCACCCAGCATGAGTCAGTGCAGGGATGGGGCTGGAGCGGGCAGCGAGGGTCAGAGGTAAAAGCCTCCTTCAGTGCACTTATAGTTCAGCGGAAAGAAAGCAATCGTGGGGGGAGGAGAAGGAGAAATGACAGATTAAAGGAAATTGAGCAGCTGTAATAAATACACTTGAAATTGAAGAGCGTCTAGGATGCAGTGATTATATTCCCTGCAGAGCTGTAGTGCTGAGGAGGGTCCGCAGGAAGGGCAGCCGTACAAAGCCACCGGCCTCTCAGCGAGCAGGCTTACGGGGAACGCAAAATGAGTTGGAGAAAGCTGGCTGGGCTTTAATGCAGGTCTTTAAGATACGGTTGGGAAGGCTGCCCTAATCATTCAGTCTACTAAAAATAAAGGCAATGAAAGAAAGGACTGACGTCTGGCTAAACAAGAGATAGAGATTGTGATAAGGCACTGCTGAAGTATCGCAGTGAAAGGAGAGGGGAGGAAGAAGAAAGCAAGAGGGAAAAAAAGGATGGAAAGCAGCAGCCATATGGGATGCTGAGGGTGTATTTCAGACAGCAAGGTCCTTTTACACATAAGTATCTCTGAGAGACAGCAAAACTGGTCTCACAGGAAGGAGGGGTTTGGAATTTTGTGAACAGTGAGCTGGTACAGAGGATACAGAGGAAAAAGTGTTTATCTTGAGAGTGATATATGGAAAACTTAGACTCGCGACAGAGAACAAAGGCAGCTTATATCAGTGATAAGAGGAGAGAAGGATTATTAAATATTTTTCGTCTGCCAAAATTGCATCCAACTTTATAGAGGATAAAGCGAAAGATGTCCTTATATCAGTGGCCAGCTGTTCAAGGGCATGGGAGAAGGTGAGCATCCTCTACAGATGGAGAGCGCATCCTGTAACACACACAACTGTGGGCATGCACACAAGTCTTCACTGACATTTTAAATTACCTGTCTAAAATGGGGCAGGCGGATGAGAGTTGGAAGGTGGTGGGACATAATGGGAACAAGAGACAGACCAGTAAGTTTAAAGTTTGCTCTGGGAAGTTCTTGGAAGTCTTAAACTCTAAGGGATGTTGTGGGAGAACACCTGGAAAAGCAACGCTCTGTGAAGGCCAAACTTATGTGGCTTGAAGTAGTGAGAAGTCACACTCAACTAGTCTGCTGGTGTTCCCCGAGGAGCTAACTGCCACTATATATAAGGGAAATCTAGTGGATATAGTACACTGAGATTTTCAGCAAGTATTTGACAAGGACCAGCACCAGAGATTAATGACTGGGGGTAGAAGAACTGGTGTAAGATTTAAAATAAAAGCCTGCGTGGAAATCTGCCTCAAGAGCATGAGACAGAAAGGAGCTATTGCTAAAAGTATTTCCAATTGGAAAGAGGTTGAAAGTGATGTGTCTTGGAGGTCAGGCTTAATCATCTGTGTTTTTCATAATGTCTGCTAATGATCCACAAGGAAACACTGAAAGAGCCGTCCCTGCTGTAACACCACCGACGCGGGTGATTTTTCACCAGCGCTGACAATACTGAGGTCCCAAACGTGCCCCATGCCTCTCATGATTTGGGAGGTGTTTGAGAGGGGAATGCCAAGTGCAAGGAGAGAACCAGAGAGAGAAAGCACGTCTTTGACCCTCCTGCAATACCATGAGGCAGCACTGGTAATATGCTCACACTGGAGGAGACATGGCGTGGGGAGACTGCAATATATGCAATGGAGATACAGTGCCGTCTATGAAGAAAGGATAAATGAAGCAAGCTGGACAGCATAGGAATCATTTCCTTCATTGAACTCCTTCCAGAAATGAAGATGTGATTTTGAACAGCTCGGTAATTATTCTTTCCTTCATTATTTTTTAATTTTGTCTGCTTTTTCTTCAATTCCAGTTTCGAGTCTGGAGACCTTGGATGACTTGATGTGAGCTCTGTTTGCAGGAGAATCGAAGCCTGGCTGGGTAAATGCAAGAAGTCTGAGGGAAGTTTTGAAATTTGGGTGCTTATCCGCACTCCATATTGGTCTGGGTAGGTTTGCCTGTTACCTGCTTGAAAAACCTCTGCCCTCAGAAAAGGTTAAGGGACTTGATTTAAACTCTGATTGATAAAGAAAAGACATCAAGGTGACCTTTATAATACAATCTGGATTTGGGGTCACTTTCCAAGCTCAGATTGCTATAATGAAGCAGGATTTTCAGGCAGACCGATGGATTAGATTAGTGGAAGCTGGGCTCTGATTTTTCCATGTTACCATCCCAGTATCTGCTGTTGGCCCTCCAATTAAGACAAGTCAGGAAAGCAACATATACTCTTGTTCAAGATATTTTCCGATGAAATGAGACCTGTCCTAGGCTAGCGAAGAGAAACAGCTAATGGCATAACGGAGAACTTTCCACCATCATACCCCACTCTGTGCTCTGCAGCATGACCCGCTTATATTAATCTACAGATTGCTCTTGCCAGCTTTGGGAGGTCTTTTTTATTCCTCTGCATCCTCAGCTAACTGCAAAACATTATTTCCCTTTCCCTCCTTTCTCAGCAGTCTTGCCCATTTTGGTCAAGTATGTTCTTGCTGTAAAACTCCAGCATGCACATTTAAATTTAAGCTGTTAAGCCATGTATAATATATATATAAAAGCATATATATATATGATCTTGTTTTTGTAGCTGAAGATGCTAGTAGGCTGCCCCATGTGTCTTGAATACCAACTTTGCAATCATCCAGTCCTCACGCATAGTTCGGTTAAAGCTGAACATGCACCTTTTCACCATCTGCAATTAATCATGTCTTCTGAGGCTACCAGCACTGCAGAATGTTTTCTCGAGTCTCACCAGGGCTCTTAAGAAGAATTAACTGGGTATTTTTCCCCTGGTGCAGACACTGATGTTTTGCCACAGGAGAAAACTGTAGGATTTTTTTTCTTTTTTCCCTCTTGCTCTCAGTGAAGTTTGTGATGTTTTTCTGTGAAAATTCACCCCAACCATCTGGCTTATAATGGCATGAGACATCGCTGAAAGACAACAGAAAAACAAATGGACAAATATACAGTGTTTTATTACCCCAAGTTCTCCCTAAGCTGAGAGTGTCAGAGACAATAAACCAAGTTGGATTCTCATTTATAATCATAATAAAGGCAGGACACAGTGAGGATACAATAAAATGGTACCATCAGGGAAGGAAGGGCAGTGTCCTAAGAAGAGCATGTAGTTCCTTAAATAGTCCTGGACTCCTGGTGATGAGGGATTTCCAAAGCTTTGTCCAAGGAGAACTTTTTCTGGTTCAATTTTTGCTCCTCGAAACACTCCAGTTCTGCCAAGGAGAGGAAAGGTGTCTGTGAAACGAGTTGGATCCCACCATGGAGCAGCTCTGCAGTCAGCACATGGCCAAGCCGTGTGACCTTTCTCAGGTCCTCTTCTGCAGGATGGACCCTGGGTACTGGTGGGCTCCTTTCTCTCATCTAGAGCCACCCTGCCGTTACCCTGCACATTTTCAGCAGTGAGGGGGACCCGAGATGGAAGGTGGATTTCTCTTTGTGTGAAGAATCACAGGAGCACCAAACCAATATTCATGTCATCCTACTTGTGACTCAGACATGGACCAAAGAAGTTACAGGAAGCCCCAACTACGCACAGACCTGGAGAGCTAAACAAGGACCAGCTGCTATCCCCATCAGATTAGCTAATTCCTTTGTATGATTCGTCCTTCTCTTTATTCTTCTCTGCATAATTTGCTGCCTCATAACAATTGCCGAAATCACCCAAACCACAGTAATTTTAGAGCCCAGCAGGCAGAGCTGTCTCACATTACTCCTCCTTCAGGGGTTTCCTTCCGCAGGAGAAGTTGGCAAGATGAAAAAAGGGATGGGGTTATGCAGACAGAACAAGTAGGGAGAAATCCAAGGAAACCTCAGGCAGAAACAAAGACGGAACAAGGTCCGTTTGGGGTATTAGGAAAACATGAGTCCAAGGGAACACCTCATCAAGCCAATAGACGTAAGCGCACCTCCTGTGTCGGTCCTCAGAGAAAGGGAGTCGGAGGAGGTGGGAAGGAAGGGGAGAAATGGAAATCGGGCAAATTGGAGAGAGGCTTTCTAATGAAATCATAACTTGAGCCTGAGATCTGTCTTTCAACACCTCATGTTTTCACTCCATCTGGCCTTACTTCTGGAATTTTCTTGTTCCATGAGTTAGGCTGCTAGGAAGTTGGTGGGAGAATGACTGCGCATGGGGCAAAAAAAAAAGACATAGATACCCAGAGACCTCAGAAGCAAAAGCAAAAGCAAAAAAAAAAAGCAGAAGAGGCTATATTTTGTCCAAAATTGTCCTTTTTCTTTGTGATGATGATGAGGCTGGCAACAATCAGAAGCATTTCCAACTTGCCTGGAGCTCTAGCTGGAAAGTGCAGAAGACCAGGCCCTCTCACCAGATTTCCTGTTTTGAGACAGTCCAGAAATTCTGTTGCTACAGATTTTTCTGAAAGTCTTTTTGCACTTCCACATCTGGAGGGAACTGCACTTCTAAAAATTCATTCTGCACCCAACTTTGGGACCACTTCTTACTCTGTTCGCAGTTAGTTTCTCACCAGGGATCACAGCTGTGGTTCCCTGCTCAAACCACTTCTAAACCATACCTCTTTCTTCAACGCCACCCTTCTAACAGTCGCATAGTCCCCAGAATGTACTCAATATATCTGGAATTTTTTTAGCATTTATGGCGTGGGCATATTAAGATAAGAAGCTGTTAGGAAGACAATGACAGCAGAGTCAGACTATGCAGAAGCAGCATATGCCTGTGGCTGGATCCCTCAACTGAACAACATTGAAACAGTAGCATCAACCCCCCCCTAAGTCCTCAAAATTAACGCTGTGACCTGGACCCAGTGCTGCAATATCTGCTTGTGTGTGCAAACTGCAGCATGGCTCTCAGGTTGACTCCTGGGACCAGGGTGGCACCAGCAGGATCTGGCTGATGAGGCCAGAAAGGGCAATAGATTGACTGTGGGATGTTTGTCAGTCAGAGCCGTACCCCGCCGTGGGGTAAGTACTAGCTGGGCTGAGCTCTCCTCTTACCTGTTGGAGGGAGCAGCAGGGATACACAGCTGCTGTCACTCCGGGTGGGGATTGCAGTCTAATCAAGGCTGTTGCAAAGATGAGGGATTTTTTTTTTTGGTGCTGCTCCCAAATCAAGGAGTGGGAGGGAGACCCAGTGCAGGGATGGCGGTTGGGAGAAAGGCTCATGGCATGGCATGAGCCAATTAACCCAGCTTTGAGTGGCATCCTCCTGCTGGGACTTTGCAGGGCTGCCAAAACCTAGAGGACGGCAAAGGAAAAAGCTCAGGCTGAGTTTACTGAGAGCAAAACCCTTCCTACAAAGGACGCGCCAGCTCTTGTCTGGCCTTGCAGCAGCTCAGCATGGTTCATATGCAGCCGAGGAGGGGCTGCCTGTGCCAGGTACTGGAGTCCATCCCCATCTCTCTGCAGTGGAGCTTTGACTGGGGAAATACGAGGCTCGACGCTGCCTGGAAACAGGGGCTGACGGGCTTCTGGCCCTGCTGGAGCAGGCAGAGCCATGGCAATGAACTCACAGGCTGGGGGAGCCGATAGCCAAGAGCCTCTGAGACCTCAGGGGCAGAAGGTAAGCCTCTGTGTTCCTGCTGGGAGACAGTCTCAAAGCTGCGAGGCTGCTGCTGAGACCCGGTTGCTTCCAGCTTGCTTGTGATTATCCATCTCGGCAATAAGATGCTGTTAAGTGTCTGATTACCACGTTGTTAAAGCCTTAAGCCTGAAATCTGACTGCTGCGTGGTCCCTAGAGGGACAGCCAATCCTCCTCCGTCCCTCCACCAGTAATCCCTCCCTTCCCTCAGAAAAATAATAAAAAAGAAAGACAAGTGATAGCTGTCTGCAGTAGCGCTTTCCAATCAAGTGAAAACTAGCTGGAAAATCAAATCAGCCGGTAAGTTCCTGCAAAACACGGCACTATCTCTTTAAAATCTCCCCTTTTGAAGGGATGAACTGAACAGCAATAGCTGCTGATGTAAAACAAACCATTATTCCTCCTATCTCCTCTCCAAGCCCCCTCCCTGCAGACGCATGAGTCTGAGGGAGGCAGATGCTCTCTGAAGACTATTTTCCTCCGTTAAATAAATTCACTTTCAAATAATGTGTAATTAAATGTGTGGTATTGAATTAATGTTTTATTCTGAGTGCTTTGGCAGCAAGGGACCTAGGGGCCTGGCTGGTGGAAAGAAAACATGTTCACCCGAAAGACTCCCTTCCCCTCTTCCTTTCCCTTTTCCTCCCACCCTGCCAAGAATTCCAGTCCCTGTTTCCAAGAGGTGCTGGAGCATACCAATGAGTCGGTGAGGATGATGCTTTGTGGAAGGTCTCTTTTGTGATGCTTTGCTGTGGGGATCTTGGGCATTTCACCCAATGGAAAGACCTCTGCAGCCCACTCCACTTCCTCCTCTACCTCTCTCTTGTTGGGTTTAGTCTTCCTCCTCAGAAGAGCCCCGTTCTGGGGTTAACCCTTGTGTACACAAAGTCAGAGCCCGAGTGCCTCCTTGGGATGTGAAATTGTTGCTGGATGTCTAAGGAGACAGACTGCTGAAGCTGGAAGAGGCAGTTTGGATTTGCAGCTTCGTGTCAGCCAGGAATTATTTGGGAGATGATGGGAATCTTTGGTCTGTTTGTAAATCTTTTGTCTGGAAAGTTAAGAAGGTTTTGGTAGGCAGTGTTTTGTGCCCCCTCGGGAGCCAGCTGGGGGTTTAATAGCTGAGGAGGAATTGGTGAATACAGAGGCATGAGCAGGCATGGGGCAAACACGTGTCCAGGCTTTGCAGAAGTGGCACCAGTGAGGGGGACCGTAGTGTCCGTCCTGACCTGATGGGACCTTGACACACGTCTCAGCCACAAGCAGGTTCAGCAGAGGTGGAGACCCTCTGCACTGATGCTGCTGCAGCACATGGGTTGGGCACAACTGGGAACCTGCTTACAGTGGTATGTCCATTCCTGAACCCCAACCCTAGCGGCTGCAGGGAGCAGCACAAACGTTAGATTTCCTTTGGGAAGTTTTCCAGGTCTCCATACTAATGGAGATTTTAACCATTGGCAACAATATAGGTGAGGGGATTTCCTTTCTTGGATCAAGGAAGGGTCCTGTTGATATGATGAGATCTTGCTGGAGTCATTTCAGTGAGTCCCAAACTTGCAAGAAGAGGAGGAGAAGATGGATGCTCTCTTAAAGGCAAGAGTGGCCAAGTCAAGGCTCAGATGTTCTGGAGGCTTCCTTCCTTTGCAGCTCTAGTCATTGGCAAACATTTGCTGGGGGTGATGTGCAGGAGCCTTCCTCTTGCTGTAGCTCCTCTTCTTTGGATCTCCCCAGGGTGGCTGTACTTCTGCAGGACCCCGCGGTGTTGCGCCTCCCAGCCGAGACTGCTCAGCACCCGGTAGCCATGGGACATGTTATGTTGCTCTCTTCATGAAATAATTACCAGGTGGTATGTACTCAGCTTTATGGGACTGAAATGGATGAAATCATGTTTTGGTTTTATAGGAGATTTAAGCTGTGACAGAAGTTTTTCCTTAAAAAGTGTTTTTGCAGTGGTGCCAAGCACGTTCTAACATTATTATATTTCAGCTTTTTTTTTCATGGGGAAAAGGAGAGTTTGCTTTGGTTTGGGTTTAAACTTTGCAGGTACGTCACACCAGGTAATGTCTCCTACTTCCAAATGGTTTTCAGTGTGATGTTGTGAGGGAGTCTGGCAGGCTCTGGGCTTGCATCTACAGAGTTGTTGGCTTAAGGGGTGATTGTGCTTTGCCTTTCTCTCGACTCCTTTACACATAGACACAGACACGCTCCCTTTACGCTCACCTTTAGCTCCGAGGGCATTGTACGTGTCGGCTGTCGTTGCCGGCGGGTGCTGTGTGGTTGATACCGGAGCTGGTGCTGCAGCGGAGATGCAGCAGCTCAAGTTACGGCAGCTCAGCGAGTGCTAATCCAGGCACTCCGTGCCGCTAATCAAATCCGTCTGTGGAGCTGGAGGGCTGTTTTGCAGATACTCAGCTCTCCCTCGATCAAGGCTGACTGGAGTTTGCTGGCGAGTGAAAGGCAGCTCTTTGGCTGAGGGCTTCCCCTCCACCTGCCATTGCAACAGCAAAAGCCAGAGGAGCTGATGATGTCCTGATCGCTGGAGGTATGTTTGTAAGTGGTGGATGTAAGGTATTTTCAAAGCATCAGAGTTCTGGCTTGAAGAGGTTGTTCTTCTGTTCTCCCATTTTCTTGAGCCCGATTACACTGAATGACAGCTCCTGGTGCAGATTGGTATTCTTGGGCAATTTTTTTTTTAGCCCAGATTATCCATCTAGATGCGCTATTTTTTACCAAGGTCCGTTTAGCAGCATGTAGCGCATGAGCTTCAGGTCTGCTGGGTCAGCTGAACAATAACATCCCCTTCGCATCTGGGACCTGCACTCCTGCCCTGCATCTGCTCCCAAGAAATGAAGGGGATGGCAAGAAAACGCAAACAATTGCAGAAACACAAAGTCATTGTCCTTGAAGGTCTTTATGAAGGAGTATGATCACAAGTGTTTGATAATAATTAGTATATAGTGAAGAAGCAGGGGCTGTGCCTGGATGGAAGTTGACAGCATCTTGGTAAGGAACAAGAGAGAAAAAACAGTTTGAAGAAAGGCTGTAAAGCCAATGATGCATATTGGTTGATGGAAATCAAAAAGCCTTAGAAGGGATGCAAAGAGAAGGGTAACACTGTAAAAGGGAGAGCATCCTTTGAGTTTCAGGTTGTTTCCATCAAGGCCGAAGGAGAGATGGATGGGTGGAAGATGTGAGAAAGTTTCTTGCTATATTTTTCTGTGTGGATACACACAAATGGCTATGAGAGCTGTCATGCAGAATTAGTAACATTAAAATACTGTCCCCAAAGTGAAGATAGTGGTCTGAGCAAGATCGTCTTGTCCACAGGGCCCCCAAAGAAGGGGGTGGGAAGGACCTTGGTGCACACATGTGTTGGAGGGAGCCCAGGTGGCTCAGCCGAGGATTCTGCCCACTCCACAAAGTTCCCAGAGATTCAGATAAGCTTTACGCAAACCTCTGTGATTTGGGGTCTTTTTGAAAGGACCATCACAACTGCTTGGTGTTTATAATCATGACTTTTGAAGTTGAGTCCTTGAAGGGTAACTTAACAGAGGAACTTGGCTAAGAACCAGCATCTGAGCACTGCATCGAGCTATCGAAACCTGTATCTGGGTCTTTTCCCAGAGGTAGCTCATGTTGGAGCTGGGAGGGAAGCCACCAGAAATGGAGGGCCTGCCTACTCAGAGTCCATATGGAGATACGCAACAGCCTGGTTATATCTCCATTTCTTTTTAAATTATATGGGAGTGATTCTCCCTTTGTTTACGTGTACTTCACAGCAGTCCACAATTGAAATCAATATCCTTCGTTGACTTTGATGGATTTGTACCATGCCAGGAAGGAGACTCAGACCCTATGCAGCTAACCTATGCATTATCTTCTTTCACTATGAGACAAGTCTGTGAGAGAATGACTTATCAGCCCTCCGGTGGCAAGGCTTTTTGATCTGGTCCTACCTGATCTGCACATTTTGCTCTGATCAGGTACATCGGGTAACTCATCAATGCGTTTGGTTGACATCTAGGTTGCAATTGACTGCCTGACGTGAAAGACACTCTGTTTGCTAGTTACATGACTTAATGGCAAGATTTCCAGTGTAAACTGTAAGCTTTGTTTATTTGATTTTAATTGTCACGGAGCAGGGAAGCTATGCAGGGTTTATTCATAAGAATTATTTTAGCAATGAGTCAAGAAAGAAGTGAATGAATCATATCGACTGAGAACTTTGTTACCTTTTTGTGGACAACTTATGTATAAAGAAAAAAGAGACAGTTCTTTGGCATAAATTAGTCGTTACAGCAAATGACTCAGCCACTACTGAAAAATGTCATTGTTGTTATCATTTATAAAGTGTTGTTGATGCAAATGAGTCTTTAGAAGCTTATGAAAATCAAGGCCATTACCACAAAGAGCTCAAGATCAAACTCGAATCAGGATACCCTAGAAACACATCTAAAAGAAGGCAGTTTTAAAATAGGGATTGAACAGCAAGAGGGGCAAGAAATAAAGAGGAAAAAGACAGAAGAAATGCTGTGACAAGACAAAGCGGAGGGAGGGAGGAGCTAGTGATGGAGAGGTGCAGGAAGGGACATACCTCTAGGGAAAACAGGGGCACATGTGTGGAGGAGAAGAAGAAACTGGCAGAAAATTGATATTGGTCTTTTCTAGGCTAGAAGAGAAAGCTACTATATAAGCAGAGTGGCAAAAATAAAAGGAGAAATTTCTGTAATTTTGCTCTGTTTCCCTACTGAGCTATATGTTGTTTGTGAATTAAGAGTCCAAGGACAGGAAACCCACTAGAAATACAGCAACCAGACAGACCGCTGTTTGGCAGTTTGAAAGAGGGAGATGTGAGGAGTTAATTTCCTGGTGTAAATGATCTGCCTTAAGAAGCAGCTTTGTGTTTTGCTGTAACTTAAGTTCTGACACTGCTCATGGTTTACTCTGGAGTTTGATTTGTCCATTTACCTCCCACTGTAGTCATTTGTGTCCAAACACAATCATGTGCATCCAGGTTTCAAAAGTATTATAAAATCATGGTTTTAAGGATGCTGGCTGTGATGGGAATCTGAAATGCAGAATTTGCAGTGTCACTGAACCCGTCTCTTCCTCACCTGACCCCCAGGACTGATTTAGAAATGAGACAATAATTGGAAAATTAGATTCATGAAATGTAACCATGCAACTGCCCAATTTCTTCTTATGTGATTGCAATCTGGTGGTTATTACGGTATTTTCATTGTATATTAGGGAAAAGGATATTTTCATAGTACACAGTCTGTTACCAGCTCTGTACACTCTACCTGGGATTTTGAAGTTGCATTGGGGTCTTTTTGCCTTGACCTTCTCACAAGCAAGAGAGATTCTGTAAAAGATGGGTGAAGAGTCACTGAATCAGTGATTTAAGCAGAAAGTTCTGGCTTTTCCAGGCTCTGTCCCAGGGGCCAGTGCAGAAGTGGCCCCTCAGGACATGGTAGATTGATGTATGGGAAAGGTAGAATTAATCTTGTTCTGTCTTCTTCCCCTATATCCCATGGCTGTGCTGGGTTCACAAGGTTCGCAAGCTAGAATATGTCTGTGCCGAGGAGAGGAGCAGACATGACTAAGGGACACATGGGAGCAAACACGGGGAAGAAGAAGTTGCTGCTTTTAGACAGCCGCTTTTCTGACTGAGTGCACTTGAAGCACAGATCAAGTCCTGCAAAAGGTTCAGAGGAGGTTAGATAAGATCCCATCGCAGAGCCAAAGCAGCAACCCTTCTGCCTTGGCTCTTCCAGAGAAAAGGAAAGCTTTCTGCTCTGGAGGCAATTTGTAAAGGGGAGAGCAGCATACCAGACTTACCCTCTTGCTGATGCTGTAGCTCACCCACCTGCTACCACCACTGAACTCACGTCATGGGGCATTTCCAACCAGCTGCAGGTCGGGTGTTTTGTGATGTGGTTCATGTGTTATTCAGAACAACAGGGAAGGTGAGAGCTTGAAGCACGTTCTCCGTGCGTTAAGTGTTGATGGACAAGGAGGAAGGTAGGGAATCAGCCCAACTCTCCTATGTCATGCAGCAACATAGTAATCCCCAAACAAGGGCTGCAAGATGTTTCACTTAAAACTGGAATTACTTCAGTGTTGTGCACTGACATCCTTCCTGCAGATACAGCACAGCCTTGAATGAGTTCCCATCACGCTGTCGAGTCTGGTTATTTTTCTGTCAGGTCTTGCTGTGGCTCCTGCATAGATTCTTCTTTCAAATTGTCTTGTTGGCTTGTTTTTATAAGTTAATGGTACAGTGGGGAAGGAAAAAAAAAAAAAAAAAGAGAATGGTACTTACGGGAAGACAGTTTGCGTGCACCTTGTCGACAGGGCTGACTGCAACACAGCCGAGACAGATTAGCACACCGCTGCCTGCCTAAAACAAATAAACACCAGCTGTTTATCAGACAGGGCTCAGCTTTCTCCGTGAGGAGGTAAACAGATTTATGCAGATGAACCTCCCAGGTGCCCTTGCAGCACAGCATCTTTCGTGGCTACTCGGCCTTCCTTATGAGTTACAGCCAGGACAGATGAGCGAAGAGATGCAAGGTTAGCACAATAACAGGCAGTGCCAGGGCGGTTTGTCATTGCTTTATGTTTCAAGCCCATATTGAATAGTAATGTAGAATTAATCATAGTTCTGATCTCACCGTGAATGGAAGAATTTGATGTAAACTTCAGTATTTTAAGCCTATAGCATGTGAAAAAACAATTCATTATAACTCACTTATTATTCCATTTGGGCCTAAAATACTATGAAGCAAAATATATAGCCATTCGAGGTTGAGAGAAATTGTGATCAACAAAAGTACTTTTCTGACTCTACATTAAGATTGTCCAGTTGCTGTCAAACTGCTTAACTTCATGAACCTTTTTTTTTTTAAAACCATCCGAGTTTACTTTATATCCATCAGTACTGCGTGAGTCCGCTACCTCAAAAGGATTGCTCCTCCCTCAGCTCAACTCTGTCTGCCACAATATCTTCTTTAATTCTTCATATAAATTTTCCCTGAAGCTTCTCAGGTGACCTTAACAACTTGCTGCGAAATCTGGTCTTGAAGACAGATGGGATATTATTTTAATAATGTAGACATGATTACACAGTCTGGATGCCAGCTCTCAGAGACGTCTGATTGTTTATTAAGATGTTGTTGGGAGGAATAATTGGGAGCTGAAAATTTTGGGCGAGACCCTGGGGAGTGCAGAAAGAAAGGTTTGCTTCAGTTCTCACAGTGTTCCCACTTACTCATCAGAAGTGTAAATAATCTCAGATAGTATTGCTGGTTATTCTGAGACAGTTTCCTTTTTAACTTTCTCTCACACCAAATGGGACAAACGGATTGCAATTGCAACGTTTCTGTTGGGAATCTTAGTTTTTTAAAGTGTCCTTGGGCTCCTCTTAATACAAAATTATTTCCCTGCAGCTTTCTTGACTGCTGCTATTCATGAGACCAAGAATGCAAATACGTGGTTTGTCAATACGGTAAATCCTAGGTACTGTAGTGATGAGTGCTATGGAAATGCTTGCCAAGAAAAAGAGGGGAAAAAACCTTTTCCTGTGCTCTATTAAGTAAATCGGTGTCATTTGAGCTTTTCTTAGATTAGAACTTTCCTCACCTAAGTGCATCACTTAACATTTCAACACATAATATTTCAGATTTCTCAAGGTACTCCTTAAACACTCAACTAAAGCAGGTGGAGAAGGCAAAGTCCACATGTGATTTGTTCTCCCTGGCTGTCACTGCAAATTTAGAACCAAAGTCATTTTGGATGCGCCTACCATCCTGTGCCTTAATGTTACTAATATTATTAATATTGGTAACTAAAAGTTTTCAGTCTGTTGAACAATTAATGAAAAGGTCAACGGGAATTCCCTATAGCAGCATCGTTCATTACAAGGCCCATTGCTTATGCAATCTCACAGCATCCATCTTCCCAAACAAGCAAAAGGGCCAGAGATGGCAGCTCCTTAAACCTGCCTGTGAGCTCCTAATTAAAAAGCTTAATTGTATGAAAGCCATTAGGATGTTAGTCTTCCAATCCATTGGCTTTTTGATGCATTAAGTGGTACCTGTGTATTTTTGGGTCATATGCTCCCTTGGGTGGATGCTGGTGCCTGTTTGGGTGGCAGGAGCTGGTGGCAGATGGTGATCGCTGTTGGTGATGCTTCCCTGCAGCCAGTTTAAAACCTGGTATTAGCCACCTCCACCTGCATCTGCGATGCCCCAAGGGAAATGCATCTGAGGTAAGGGGTGCATACCTGTGCATCTCCTGTGTCACATGGAAAAGATGGAAAAGATTCAAAAGCTGTCCAGCTTGTGAGCAAACAGATGAAGGGCCAAGTTATGGATGCCCCAGGGTAGGAGTGGAGAGAGGGCACTGTCCCATCTAATGCCTCTGCTTGAGCAGACCTCTAACGCATCAGCTTTTGCTCAGCAAGCACTGGAGAAGAGTGTGTGCCTCTCACTGCCCTGCCACGACCATCAGGCTGAAGCTGGGGGTGATCTGTGCTACCACAGTTCTCAAGGAAGGAAGTAAGCTCCAGTGATGGGCAGTTTAGAGAGATGAAGTTTTGAGTACTGTGCCTCCAGACAATGCTCCTCTTTGTGTTGCCAGAGGAGCTGTATGGGCACTGTGATGCCAGAAAGATGCTTAGAGCTTTGGCAGGAAGTAGCTGTGTCCTAGTATTGTCCCCAAAAGAGAGTATGGAGACCCCCCCCAATCTCGATCAGCAATCAGTGACATTTAATCAGGACCCGGCATTTGTGGAGGTCCTGCTAGTCACTTATCTACCCTTCTAGGTGCCTAGTCCCTGGGTAGATCTAGCCCTTATGAATGACCCTGTTAGCTGAGCAGACCAATCTTCATAGTCTTTTGTACCTTTGTTAAATTAATAGCTATTGCTCTTTGGATTCTTCCTGAAACCTCAGTTGCTATTCTCTGTCAGTCCTCACTGTCCTAAATGTCAGTGGAAAGGATCATTGAAACTAATGGGTTACGTTTGTCTGTTGTGCCAATGACTTTATCCTGGGGTGACTTTGTTTCTGAGGGAACAGTCTCGCAGGAGATGGCTGCAGGGTCAGAGTCCTGCTGCGGGGCAGCGCTCGGCACTTCCAGCCAGCTCCTAAGGTGTGTGGGGGTCAGCGGTCCTCCTCCTCTTGGGAACGCTTTGACTTGCCAAGGCTTAGCATCAAAAATCTGCCCGAGTTTGGGTTTAAACTGATCCCAACTGAAATGTAAAATTCCACAGGACCTTCTAATCTCACCTGGCCTGGCAGGCACCTGACCTTTGCTACGCCTCGCAGATGATGAACTATTTCCAGGATCACTCCAAAGAGATACAGGTCTTTGTAGCAGATTCTGCCCCAAAGGTTCCTCTCCCTAAGGACACACTTGCCGTGAGCTTGCAGTGAAAACATCATAAACCTCAAGTACTTTCCTTGCAGATGTTTTGCATGAGACTAGCTCCATCCCAGAGATGGCTGCGTTCCGTGGGTGGGTAAAAAGATCCCTGTAGATATTTTTGCGAAGCAATTTCAGATCCTTTGCAGCTTGCTAGAAAATTGAATTAGTAGTTTTCCATTCCCTGAATTAACCCTGATTCATTCTTCCCTCAACCCTCTCCCTCTTCCTCCCCTCCCTCCAACAGATGTCCAGCATATTAAGAGGAGAGACATCGTTTTGAAGAGGGAGCTGGGCGAAGGTGCCTTTGGGAAGGTGTTCTTGGCCGAGTGTTACAACCTCAGCCCCACCAACGACAAAATGCTGGTGGCAGTGAAGGTAAATCCCAAGGGCGAGTGGCAGAGAGCAGGGCAGGGGCTGGCCGGCGGAGCGAGGCTGGATGAGCCTGCGTGGGAAAGAGAAGCAGGGGAGGGCTGGGGGCCAGGGGCTGAGGTTTATCTGATGCCGGAGATTGTGGTAAATCCACTTAGTCACACAAAGTTTCAGTGTTTCACTTCAAGGTCGTCTATTCTAGCCAATGCCAAAGCCTCTCTTCCTGCCGACGCAGCCAGGAGACAGAGGAGGAGAAACTGGTCTGGAAGCTCTAAGGTCCCGTGCAGCTGCAGCAGCGCGGTGTGGAGTCCACCTTCCCTCTGCGAGGGGCCGGGGCTCTTCCCTTGACGGATTTTTATCTCTTTGTGGAACACGCAGAAGCTGAAACAATAACAACAAAAAGCCTCAGCAAAAATGAACACTTAAAAGCTAAGCACAGCTATCCAACTCATTGCAAGATGGGCGAAGCAACCCAGCTCGACTCCACTCAGCTCTGGCTTGCCCAGCCACAGGTTGCTCCCGTTTTGGTGATACTGCGCCAGCACAGGGTCAGCTTGGCTTGTGCTGTGCTGTTGGCGAGGGTCCTCATGCGAGCTGTGCCCCACCAGCGTGGCTCTGGGCAGAGGAGACCGCTCCGTGCAGAAAAGCGCTCTCCTCTCAAGTGGCACCAGTTGGCAGACACACAAAGGCTAATCCCTGGGAGTTAATTGATGCCTCCTAACCCTTTGGAAGAAGATCTGCGTTTGAACTGATGCTCTACAGGAAAAAAGCTTCCAGCACTTTCTGCAGGATGCTGGAGGCATCCAGTTACTTGAGAATTTTTTTATTCATTGGCAGTTCAAGCCTTTTTTTTTGTTCCCCTTATGCTCTGAGTGTGAACCGCAAGATTGCACCTTTCACCTCTGGTTAAAGCTGAGATAGCACAGCTACCCATATGATTAATTGCCTGATTATCTGGCTGGTACCTGCCTGTCAGTGTCAGCCATCCCTTACGCAATCCTGTCTCTCAAGTCTCCACTGAGTTTCATTTACATGTAGGCAGAAACAGCATCCAGACTTGTTTCTGTTAATCGCTACTATGAGCTTACATCTCCAAAGTGCCTTTCATCCTGTGAGATCATATGGATCCAGCTTCGGAGCAGGGCCTTCAGATCTAGCTTCTTGCCAGCTCTGGCAGCGGGGTGAGGAGAAATCCATCTAATTTGGGCCACATTATAAGTCTTAAAGGAGGGGGCTGGGGGGAAGAAAAAAGGCTTTACACGTTGAGATTTGGCTGCATTTCCTGAAGGTCTCACGCTCCTGACAGAGGCTGAGAACTACCTCCCTGGTCACTGCAGCTCAAGGCAGCAGCAGGACACGCTGGTTAGGGCAGCAGAGTCCACAGCCCAGAGGCTGCCTCCGCTCTGCTCTCAGGGACTGTCTCCCAGGGCCAAAGAAAGTGGCTGTGTTACTCACTCGGTTAAATGGACTCAGATTTTCAGCGGATCTAAAGGTTGCAGCCCCGCAGATAACCTGAGTTTTGATGTGATGGCATGGACAAGCTTGCTGTTTTATTCAGCTTGCTTCTAAAAACATCCTAAGAAATGCACAGAAACTATATTCAGCAAAGTGTGTTGAGGTTACAAAGTCAAGTACTAGAAATGCTGGAAGGGCTGGTATTCGGGGCATGTCCTCTGAACACATATTTTTTATTTCTCTATGGACTGCTTCAGTGTGATGATCAATCCTGTGTCTGAGAGCTCCCTACGTGTGAGTGTGCTCATCTTCACAGGCTCCCAGCGAGGTATCACCCCCATTTTTGCAGAGGTCAGGTGGAAAAGCAGGGAAACTAAGGTGAAAGGATCCACTTAAGTGGAGGATGGAGTTACTGACCTGCCTTTCCAGCCCTGCGGACAGCAGGTACCAGACCCACATTGAGCCCTGCCGCAGCAATGAACACGTGGAGCTTCTGCAGACCCAGCCCTGATGCCACGTCAGAGGGGATTTCCCAGGTAATACTGGAACAACGGACACTTCATGACAACGGCTGCAACCTGCAGATGCTGAGCGACTTGCCAAATGCCATGCAGGAATCGTGTGATGGAGGCACAAATACAATCCATCCCACACCTTCCTCGGAGAGGCATTTCAGTGGTTTTGCTGAGTCTCCTCTTCCTCCATTCCTGGTCTTCTTTCCCTGAGCTACCACTTCCATCTCCTGTTTCCCTTGTTTCTAAATGCTTGGCTGCGCAACCTTAGTAATGTGTTATTGTAATATCTTTTTTTTTCTTTCTTTCTTTTTTGGTGTGTGATATTTACACACTTACAGTCCTAACACCTTGTAGAAATGATTGTGTGTGAAGGTGAGGAAACTTAAACTCAGTGCAGCTTGAAATATTACATGCAACCACAGGAAAAAGGGCAGAGAAAAGAGTGATGGGGGAGGGGACTCTCTTCCTGGGGAGAAATAGGGTAGCATCAACATTATAAAGATATTAAATGACTAAAAGTAATTGGGTGCCTGAGATAAGGATGGATGCTTTGCCATCTGCACTGTGTAACTAACATCCATCTAAATATCTCTAGTCAAGCTATCCCAGAGGACATAGAATTAAAATAAAATTATGCCATGTGACTAGCAGTTTGGGGGCAGAAGCGAGGAGATGAGGCAGTGTCCTAAGGCTTGGGTGAAAACCTTGCAGCAGATCTTCTCCCAGGGGAAAAGCAGCTACTCTGGAGGACTGGCTACCTCGCTGGGCATGGCATCGCACCCAGCAGCGCTGGGGACCAGCCGGGGGTGCGTTAGCAGCGTGCTCAGCCCCTTTATGCACAGCTTTCTGATACTTAACATCCTTTTTTGCCCATAAATTGAAGCCTGCACCTGCTGATGCCACCTCTCCTGCCACCATGGGGAGATTGGAGGCATGGGGAAAAGGGGGCAGGTGTATTTGTGTGTAGGTGAGGGGAGAGCTACCTAGTGTCCCCCACCACTCGGGGGGAAGCGGTGTGCATCAGACTGAATCTGGGGATAACTGCATCAAGTTGCCTTGAATCCTTTTCGACTCCTGTTAGGCTGCATCGTTAAAGCCAAAACTGGTACTAAACAGTCCTGGCACGCGGAAGGTGGGGAGAATATAACTGAGACCCAGCAACTCAAACCCAGAATTGCCTCTTTGTTTCCTTAAATGCTTGCAAAGACCGTGCTGATTCTCGTGGCCATGTCATCTTATCAAACCTTCTGGACTTCAACTTTTTCACTAAGTGGGCCTTCCCTTGATACCCTGGGATGACAACATGCTGCTTTCAAACTAGCTTTCCAATGGAACATGGGCAATCCAGGCTCCAACCCTGCAGAACCCTCCCTGACCACCAGCTGCACCCACGGCAACATCTTCATAGCAACCCTGGGACATCGGGCTGGTCCGCATGGCCTGGAGCCTGCAAGCTCCCCTGCAATGGCAATGGGGAAGATGAGGTATTCTCCGTAAGGATACCGATTTCAGCATCAGTCTGCCAGGGGAGCTGTTATAAACAGCAGGGAATAAAAACATGATTTTAAAAATTATGTGAAAAGACTTGACAGTGTCCTCCTTCAGAGGTAGTTTGAAAAATCCGCACAATAACTGCACAGCCAGGCAAATCCATCTTCTGAATAAAGGCAGTGTAGTCAGCTATTTCAAAATAAAAGACAGATAGCAAGGACTGGCTGGCTCAGGAATTTAATAATAATGAGATATGAAGCCGTTCACCCCTAGGTCACCAGTACAAATCCTGGCCCAAGCTGGGAATAATTGGAAGCTATTACCCTCTGAGGCAGGTTTGCTCCTACCTGGGAAATGAGTTGGGGAACCTGCTGGGCCGGTAACTACATGAACAAAATAGTGCCACCAGCACCTACCACCAGCCCTCCCAGTGCAACCGGGCTGGTGGCAGTGGTTCCTCTCCAGCCCTTTCCTCATCAGCTCTTCTGCGATGTAGCAACCCCTTTGTTCTGGCTTTTCCTGCACCTGAGCCCACCCTGTGTGTATCTGTGCCCCTTCTTTCAGGCGCTGAAAGACCCCACCTTGGCAGCCCGCAAGGATTTCCAGAGGGAAGCCGAGCTGCTCACCAACCTGCAGCACGAGCACATCGTCAAGTTCTATGGCGTGTGCGGTGACGGTGATCCGCTCATCATGGTCTTCGAGTACATGAAGCACGGGGACCTGAACAAGTTCCTGAGGTACGTGCGAAGGAGGGCACAGGAGATGCTGTACAGCTGCTCCCCAGTCTCGGTGGGGCTTGTTATAGATCTGTGGTGCACCAGTGACACCACTGCCGTGCGAATGCTGGTGGGCTGGGTAATGAGAACTGGTTGTTGCAAGGACAGTTTGTAAAAGATGGTTGTCCTCACTAGATTTGGTACTTTATTAGCCTTATCCCAGTATTCCCTCTTGGGTAGCCCCAGGGGTGGTCCCTGTGAACTATGGAAACCAGACTTTTCTTCTCCCACCCCAGCAAATTTGAAGCTATGGGAAGGGTGGCTGCAATCCCTCTCTGCCTGGCAGAGCTAGGATGTGAAGCCATGGCTGTCGGCAGCTCCAAGTCCCATCCACCCAGCAAAGCCGTGCTCTGCTGAAGCAGGAAGGCCACTAGTCATCACTCCCCATGTCACCCAGCTCCTGCTTCGATAGCACCAGAACCAAAATATTCCTTTGAGAAACTTGCTGGGATCCTTGGTCTGATTGGTATCCTGGGAATTTACTGATTTCTTGTTCTCATTCCTATATTCACAAAAGAGCTGAGAAATGTTGGAAGGGTTTCAGGCAGTGCCTGTGGAGTCCATCCCTGGTCCTTGTGCCCGAAGCCTCATCAGAGGTGCTGACTGAGACACAAAATATCCTAACCTGTGGCACCACACTACTCAAGAAGCCAGGCAAGGCCTGACAAAGTGCCGTAATTGCCTTCCCTGCCCCTAGAGAGATGCAAATTGCTGGAGGCCCCCCACGGTCATCATTCAACCATTTCATCAGCGTGAGGCAGATCATTTGTGTGCCCTGAATCCGCTAGTGCTGAGGGGCAGGGAGCAACGTGGGAGGATGTTTGTGGTGCTGTTCTCCCACGATACAGAAATTACGCTCTAAAACCTGCATGCGAGTGGAGTGGTACTTACCTCTTGAAATAATTAGTAGTTTTATTTCCCAGTATTTAGAAAATTGGACCCTTGATATTTTTCTGTTTTGGCTGCTAAGTGTGAACATGATTGCAGGAGGAACAAGAAGCTTCAGCACAGCAGGTCTAGGTATGTGGTTGGGATACACTCCGTGATTATTTTTCCACCATCGCAGTCAGTTTCTGACCAGGAAACACAGGTCTTTCTCTGAGGTTTTAATTTCTAAGCAATTACTGACACCAGAAGAGCTATGGGAAAGGGCCTCAGGGGTTTTTTCTTTCCTCTGCCAAGCAGTGCCAACCTGTCTGCAGCTGCCTTGGGATGTTCACAGGGCACGGGTGAGCTGGCAACATCCCTGCCTTGGTTCCCCTCCTTATTTTGGCATAGTTGTGGGTAGATTGAATATGATTTTGTAGCTCAGTCCCTGTCTCAGGTTCTGGGTAGATGGCATCCTTGGCAAAGTAGGACGAGTGAAGGCTGATGCTACTCTAGCTTTGCAGAGCTCCTTAGACTCGTGTTCAAGAGGGACCCGTGTTCAAGGAGGAACAACTTTTCTTACGCTGCGACCCTTTTGTGGTACCCTGTCTTGTAGGGGCCCAGTAACCTCCCAGCAGCAGCAGATTGAACTCTACCTACGGGAATAAAACTGTGCACTGGGCAGAAATGATGTTTAGCGCAGATTGAAGATGCAGTGTTAAGGACAGTGCCTCAGCTTCACGACTGGAGGAAGGCAGTCTAAAAAAGAGCGTGAGAGACCGTGCTTTTGAAGTACTTCACAGGAGCAGAAAATTGACCCATCTTTTTTCCTGGCAGAACCAGCAACCTTATTCTTCTTAGAGGAGGTAGACATTACAGCTGAGGCGTAGCCTCCCTCTCTGCTCTAATTGACCTCCCAAACAGTCCAAACCAAGCTCTCCTGCTGTCTCAGAGGGATGTCTCATGCACACTGCTAATGCCTTGTGGAATTGCTTCACACAACGCTGTGGTCCTAAGGCTGGTATCATGCTGGAGCCGTGTGCCCCCTCACCACCATGTCCCAGCTCTGCCCTTGGACATGTCTGAGAGGCCCTGGGAGGCCGTGTCCTGTCCTGATGTCACTGGAGAAGAAAGCGTGTTGTTATATTATCTTTGGCCTTTATGAAGGAAAAGAAAAATTTCCAGATGTGTTGTCCCTGGGATTGCAGACTCACATTTTCCGGCTGCATTTAGCTGCCAGCTTGTCCTTCACATGCAGCTGTGGAGCAAACAGCTATGAGCTCCCTTCTCTGCGTGTTGGTGTGTTACAGGCAGCGAAATCCCTTTGTGTCCCAGAGGAAGCTGGCTTTTGGGACAGAGGAGCTTATACCTAACAAATGGGAACTCAAAATGCCTAAGGGGGCATATGGAAAGAGAAACTTGGTGTTTCTTTATCAGGTCAGCTGTCTGCTGCTGGGAAACTCTGGGGGATGGAGCTACAAGAGGATCAGAGAGGGTCAGTGGTGCAGGAATGCCTGGCATCCCTCAGCAGGTACCAGTCTTTATTGTGGCATGATTCACCCAGCCCAAAGCAGGAGATGGTTGCTCCTGCACTGGAGGCCAGGGGTGCTGGGAGTCTTTAAGAGACACTGAGATGGACTTTTCCCAGTTTAACTGCAGAAATTGGAAAAGCAGTAAAATGGAAGAGACTTACTTTGGACACAGTTTCCTAGAGAAAAGCACAATAAATAAATTCCCTCAAGCATTGTTACACTTTTGTGGAGAGAATTTTACTGGACTATAATTAACTGATGTGACAAGGAGAACACTGGGATCAACACTTACCAGCTGGACTTGGGGTGGTATGTATCGGAATGGCTTTACACACCTCCCAGGGCCTCTGCGTGTAAGACCATTGCTGATGGTGCAACAACTTGCCCTGCTGCCCGCACCAAGGGAGACAGCAATTGTGGTGTCCTCGCTGAAAGAAAAGAGAGAGTGAAAAGTTCCTGCCATGGAGAAATACAGGCATTGCTCTCCAGGGAGCATGGCATCCCTAGGGCTGGGCTATGCAGGGGCTGGAGGTTGCGTGGGTGGCAGGGCTGGGTGCTCCCCAGCTCACAGACCTGCTGCTCAGGGATCTGCAGCAACCGCCTTCCCTCTCTGATCACCAGATATCTTCCCTTTCCTCCTGACACTAGTTTTCTAGCTTTTGGGTCGTGTCTGTGGCAGCAGCAAATTTGCAGTAGGGACATTTGCATGTTGCCATTACAAGACCCCCTTTGCAGTCTATAGCAAGTTGTTGCCATTTGCTGTTAACTCAGAAAGGCAAGAGAATTTGTTAGAGAGGTTGCATAGTTCTGTTGTTTTTGTGTCAGTCCTTCCAGTGGATCGGTGCCACAGCCAGACAGTCTTGGGACAGAGAGAGGCATTTCAGCAGAGGAAGACAAAAGGGTGATTTTCTTCCCCATGTTGGCAAAAGCTTCCATAGCTCCATAATAGAAAAAAAAAAACAAAAAACAGCAGTCCTCTGATAGGGGATCCACCCAATCTTATGGCTTTTCCGTAAAGCCAAATTAAACCCACTTCTCTAAGAAAAGGTGGGCAGACCCCTCTTATGTTCCCTGGAGGTTTCTTGGCACAACTAAATGTACTAATATCCCTCCTGTTAATCTCATAAGTATGTCAATAGTTCTTTCTTCTGGACTATTACCATGTGGGATGGAGAAAGGAAGGCGGGGAGGTGTACATATTATATAGGACATACCGAGATGTGTCTTATATAGTAGGATGTACAACGAGCCAGTGAAATAAAGGTGTTGGCTCTCCACTTTTTAAGCATCACCTTCACAGACAGTTCTTTGGAGGCCATTATTGTATTTGAAAAAGGTGGCAGCAATGAGATAGTAATATATCCTTCACTTCTCACATAGGATTGTTTACCTTTGATGACAACAGGTATCAGCTGTGGCTAAATATGGTGTAACTGAAAGGCATGACGGGTACAAACCGTCCAGCACAGTTTTAGAAGCTATTGTTTGTCCTGCTTTGCTGTTTTTAGCTAACCTTCTCAGTCCTGGCTCAGCTTCACCTGCTGTCGACATCTGTTGTCACCACCAGGTAATTTCCTGGGGTAAATCTGTCTGTGGGCTGTTTAAATAAGACATCAAGCTGTCCTTTCTGCATATACTCTTCTACAGCTCCTCCTTGACCTCAGCAGTTTTTCCAGTGTGCTGCTGCTCTCACCATGCCCACGAGCCTCCGAGATGCCCCTGGCAGCCCCAGCCCTGCCGCCCGCAGTGCTGCTCCCGGCCAGCTCATCCCACGTTCACTGCAACATCACCCACTCGTGGCTCCCAAAAAACACTCCTGGCTCCTCAGCACTCATTTTTGGAGTTCCTCTCCTCTTCCCGCTGTTCTTTCTACCAGGAGGGGACCTTCAGAGCCATGTTCCCAGTGGTAGGGCAGCAGGAGGTGGGTGAAGAGAGGGGCATTTGAAGAACTATTGGTTCAACCCTGATCGCTTGGATGCTAATCCATTGGTGCACCCTCAAGCCCAACAGAGCAATTAGGGAACAGAGATAAAGGAGGCAAACAGTTTGGATCTCGTTGTGGGTTGTTCACTCCCATGTCAAGAAGGAGGGAAAGCTCTGTACGTGCAATTTCAATTTGCTGTCTCTCTGTGGGGCTGCTGATGATGACAGGGGTAAAATGCCAAGAATCATTTCAAAGAGAACAGTATGAAAGCCTCAGAGGAAAAGCTGTACTGTAGCTTAGTCACAAGGAGGAAGGTCACAGCAAAATCTCTTGCTTTTCCCTAAATATGAGGGCTTTTGTAATTCCACCGTCACACAAGCTACCACAGGGTGAGCTCTACCGGGGGAAGAGACATCACAGAGGGAGCACAGCAAAGACAGGCTTGGTGCACAGCGAGGGAGGGGACTAAAAAGAGGACAGGACAGGAATGAGACTGACCTTAAGTCCTGCATTTACAATGCACTTGGTTCAGCAAAATATTTCCTTTTGTTGCCCAGGAAGTTCTCTGCATCTGCTGACATCCAGGTCTAACCTTTGCCCCTCTGCTCGTGCCTTCACGGTTCACAGTACCTGTGTTCCCTCTGGGACAGCTTAGGGTATAAAAGGTATTTTCTAGGGATGAAGCTGGTGGTGTTCCTCTGAAATCTTTTCTGTGATCTCTGGCTGTATTTATATCAATCTGGGGCAGTTGTTTGGTGATATGGTGTTTGGAGGAAATAGAGGAGGCTGAAATTAAGAAAGAGGCTAGGTAGCAAGAATATGATGGCTGTGGAAGAAACGGGGGTGATATCTCTACCTCTGGGAAGGATTCCAAGGTGTAAGAATTAACTGGAGCAAACACGTGAGTATCTGGAAGCTCATTATTTTTGCCTAGGTCTTGCTAGAGAAGAATGTCCATGTTGCATAAAGCTAAAGGTCCCTCTGTCCTGGCAGTCTGTCTCCATCTGTGACCATAAGAGGTTGCTTGCAGTAGAGTAAGGAGAGGAGAAGGATGTATCCCCCTCACCCACCAAATGTTCCCCCAACCTCCTGTTCTCTTAAGCTTTTATTTTTTTCTTTCCACTGGAGCTGTGGGTACACCTTCACATTGCAGAGCTGGAGGCTAGTCCCCACCCCAGCAGGAACGACGACCATGCGGGATTCCTATCGCCTGGTCACTTTTGAGACCCAACTCTATGCTTTTTGCTTCTTCCTCCCTATAGGGCACATGGCCCAGATGCTATGATCCTCGTGGATGGGCAGCCTCGACAAGCCAAAGGGGAGCTAGGGCTATCCCAGATGCTCCACATCGCTAGCCAGATCGCCTCTGGAATGGTGTACCTTGCCTCCCAGCACTTTGTCCATAGAGACCTGGCCACCAGGAACTGCTTGGTCGGAGCCAACCTGCTGGTGAAGATTGGAGACTTTGGGATGTCGAGAGATGTCTACAGCACTGATTACTACAGGGTAAGGCAGCTCCAGTGACAGTCTGATGCTCAGAACAAAAGGAGACTAGGAAATGTTACAGTAAATCAGTTTTTGGAGATCTTGGGCTCACTCACTTGGTTATTCCCCAATTGAAACATGCGTGCAGATGTCGATCAGGCATTCCTGAACCACTGTCCTTATTCCTTTTCAGTCCTGGGCATGCTTGTAGTTCAGACATCCGTGCAGATGTCTACACACAGAGTTCTCTGTGATACCCCAGCACACAGTCACATACTTTGGGATGGCTCTGAAGTCATCCCATTCTTACTTGCTTCCTATTTTTTCTCCCTCTTTTTTGAAGGCATTGATAAATTAAAGGTAATCCAAAGAGATGACAAAGACTGCAGGCTGTGACCTCTGGTGTTAGACTAAAGAAACTTAATACAGGGACCTACGGAAAAGGCAACTGAAAGACTGACTGATAAGTGCATAAAATACGGAAGAGGAAATAACAGGCAATTTAGGTTCAACCTCAAAATGCTTTTTTCCAGCAGGGTCATCATTTAGACAATGGAATAATTTGCCAGAGGTAGGTTGCTGAGGGCCTGTCATTAAAGAAGTTCAGGAAGCAACTAGATAAAAAATGCCTGGGTTTAGTGCAGAGGCTAATCCTGCACTTGCCTCTGGGGACAGACCCAACGAGTCAGGAGTGCCTTTCCAGGGTTTTCTTCTGTGATTTGTGCTCGCAACTGTCCCCTTGTCTTGCAAGCTCCCTTTGTACCTGTCTGCACTGCCCTATCTGCCCGTGACGGCAGCCTCCCCGGGGGGACCCTTCCTCAGCTGCAGGAGAAGCTGTGATATCAAAGCCTTTGAAGCACAGTGGAGCAGGCATTTGTTGCTGGGCTGTCCACCAGCAGGGAAGGGCTTTTCAGGCTGAGGAGCAGTGGTTTCTAGCCTGAAACTTGGACTAAGGCTGGTTTATTTCTGGTTACAACGTGGATATTTGCCTTTGAGGGTGATTTCGATCAGCTGCACAAGAAAGTGTTGACCTATGGGCTTGATCTGATTCAGAAGGTTTTCTTTATGTGACAGGCAGTTGCCAAGTGGAGTTAATGTGTTGGGGAAGAGGAAAAGCGTGACCAGATTTCTGCTGAGATGTACCACCTCTCACAGTCCAGGACATTGGCTTATCACTAAGTTTAATCACTAGTGATGGAACCAGTCTTCACTGTGCAGCACAAAAGCCCATGCTGGGAAAAGGTCTCGGTGCAGTTGCTGGGCAGTGATGAGGGAAGAGAGGTGGCTACAGTCTCATCACTGCTGAAACTCCAGGAAGGAGCAAGTAGGAAAGAGAGGAGCCATGAGGAGGGTGAGGAGCAGCCCATGTCATTACCCACATTCTTCCTTGCCTCCTTTCCTTCAGCCGAGTTAGATCTACCCCAACCACAGTCAGTGTCACACCGCTTGAGAAAATCCCAGCCAAGCTTGTGATCCTGCTGCACTGAGAGCTCTCTATGCAATGAGAGAATTTGTTGCTATTGACATGTTAAGGCTGGGAGGGCCCCCAAAAAGTAAGAATTGAGATGATCTCCGCAGGCCAGTTTGTTGTTGTGGGACTTTTTGTCTTCTCTGTGGTGGTGTCCTGTAGACCTCATTCTGTCTGTGCAAAGTGCTTTGCTGAGGGTTGCTTCATGCTATCTCATGCAGTGTTGTAAGGCTTTTTAGTGGACTTTTCTCTGCTAACACAAATTGCCACGCATGACCAAAATAATAGCTAATTATCACCTGTTTACCAGAGCAAGAGGTGAGCTTCAGACCAGCACAGCCTTTTGCTCTTAGTTGTTTTTACTTTTTCTGTTTTCATTGACTTTTGGTACTTTTAAAACTCTTGATCAGTAAGTCCATGCTCTGCATGTAGGGAGACCTTTTCTCTGTTACATTCCAAAGAAGGGTCCTAGCAAAGTGAGGTTCTGATTGCCCATATTTACACTGGTGGTGTGAGGGGCAGAGGGTTTATGGGACTTGTCCAAGGCCAAGGCAGGATTCAGTGTTGGAGCTGGGAAGTCCATCCTGGCCACATATATTCCCTCTGGCAAAAAGCAGAAGTACAGGGGCCAAATGTTCTTCATCCTTCCTCCAGCCGCAGCCCAAACACACTCCTCCCAGCATATGTGAGGAACCCAGATAGGTTCCTTTCTCGGTCTCCTTCTCTAATCCCTACCTTGTGGGATATGTTTATCAGGAGAGCACATGGAGCTGATCTCATTGTTCACCCTTTTGGTGCACTCACGGTTATGTGACAGTCTGTGTCCTTCCCCATCCACCACTATCTCGTACCCGTGCTCTCCTTTCCCTCTGCCATTGCACATTCTCTGCAAGAACTGGTGTAAGCCTTGCTGTCTCTGGACTGGGAAATACGTTTGATTTCTATGTGTCAGCCTGCACTTTTAAGTTCCCTACAAACAAGACGTAGTCAACACTTTGAACAGAAACCTGCTTGTGACGCTAATGAAGCCACATGGGGCTCATGAGTTGACTGTGTTAAACTTGACTTTAACTCTGGTAAGAAGCAGCATTCACTTTCTCCTGCAAACCTAGGTGAGAAAAACAATTTGGCTTCACAACTTCTTTTTGGCATTGTGCACAACTTCTTCATTATTTTAATTCCTAACATCCCTTAGATGAAAACTGGTTCTTCAAGGCTACTGAGACAATCCTTTCAGACCCATCACAAAATACACCATGATACACCAGTGAGGGCTTTTGAATAGAGAGGAAATGAGCTCAAGTGTGAGAACCAAACTGCTCCTGGGTCTTACCTATGGAAGGTGGAGATGTGGCTGAAGAGTTGTACTTTGAAACTCTTTGATGTCCCAGGTCACATCTGCAACCTTCCTGGTAAAATTCCCGAGTCTGATTCTCCGTGTTTGTGCTCTGCCCTGTCGACTGGCTGCCATTCCCAGTGGCAGGACCCAGAGCAAAAGTCTGCTTCAGGTGGGTTCTAGGAAATATTGCTTGGTGTGTCCAAGCTGCAGCCCAGGAAGAATGCTGTAATTTGTCATTTTCTGGGTACACAGTGAAGGATTCCACCTCGAAGCTGACACAAAAGCTGGCAGTTCTGGAGCTCTCTGCAAGCAGACTCACTCCAGTTCGCTGGGTGCCCGTGTTTGCTCCATCCCAGGCCTCATGAGCACAGATAACTGGGCATCTGGATACATGAGTGTGTTCCAGGCTGAGGATTAGCTCCTAGCCATTTCCTTTCTTTCCCATTTTTAATCTTTTAAAACAAAGAAAGAACACCATCTGGCTCCTGCATTTGTGGGATGCAAAAATGCTTTAACAAAGGTGAACTGCTTAATTTCCTGTTACACGTTTGGATACAGAAAACAAACATTTGCTCAACAAAAGCAGCAGAGAGGCTTATTTCCCTTCTCCTCAAGGCTCTCCATGTTCTGCCTGAAGACAGATGTGTCCTTTTCCTTGTGCATCACAGAGGGAGCCCATCAGCTGGTGCCTTTAAGCCTGCTTTCAACAAGCCAGGATGGAGAGAAGACGGTTGTGGAGGTGGAGGTGGTGGGGAGAGGTGGAACAGGATCTGATTAGAAAGCAGAGGGACTGGGGAGACAAGAAGTAGCCCAGCATCTGTGTGAAGAGTGAAGGCTGGGATGCTGAAGAAGCATTTCTGTGATGTGTTGCGTAATGTGCTGTGCAATCTTTGGTGTGGGTCTCTGTGGGAAGGCAGGCTGGAATATATCCGTATTGGAGAGAAAAGATTTGGGCGGATTTCGTTTTCCTTGTTGTGTTCTTTAAAAAAAAATGTGCGAGTAGGCGATTTTTTTTCGGTATGACTCAGGACAGTGACAGCAGGTGGTGGGACGCAGCAGGTCAGGGACGTTGTGCCTCAGCCAAGCGGAGTGTGGCAGGGAGACTGCAGCAAGTCAGGCACACGGCGCCTGCCCGCTGCTGCCTGGGGAGATGGAGGCTGTCACGGTGGCTGGGGGATGTTGTCCAGAGCTGGGGGCATCGCTGGGGCTGGGCTTAGGACCCCCAGCTGCTCTTTCACGCAGCACATTGGTGTTTGGTTTCTTCCAGAGCCTTTCTGTGACTCTGTACTCACCTGTGCTCCAGTAAAATCCAGATCATTTTCCTTTTGCCCCCCAAAAAGCGTAATTCAATTCCAAAACAAAATCGTGTAGCAGCTGCCAGGGAAAGGGCAGTATTTCTTCATCTTCAGAAGAGAACAAAGTCTTAAATCGTAGTCCTTAATAACTTCCGAGGTAATGTCCTGACATGGGTGGGACATTAGCAGTGAAGACACATGTGGAGTGGAGGAAGGAGATTTATGTAGGCATTAAACCTTATTAAGGCATCCCCCTACCCAGATCTCCTCTGTCCTAGTCTTCTGGCATCCTGCCCCAAATCCTGGGCTGGGCTTGAAACCTCTTGCGGATTTAGCTCCATCCTTTCCCAGAGGTCTCTCCTGAGTTTCTGCGGGTCACGATTCATCACACAGAGGACACCTGCTCGTCAAAAAAAAAGACACATGCAGGATTTGCAAAGGGCTCTGAAAATATGTTACTATTTCTAGCAACACAGAGCTAACCACAATAACAAAAAACGCTCCCTGCTTCTGCGTCCTCACCACTCTGGAGCATTGTTTGGATTTGGGAGAGACAATGTTTGCAGGAAGGAGTCATATCTTTTATTAGAACATACAATATTGTTGGAGGGAAAAAAAAGAGTGAATTTTAGACGCACAAACCCTCTCTGAGATATATCTTTTTTTCAGTAGTATCAGTTGGTTTAATAAAAGATTAATATATCTTCCTGTGAACCTTGTCTCTCACATCCGGAGACTATCGGAACCAAAACAACATTTCTGTTGTGACTTTGGCCTTAGGTTAGTGTTCTTTAAAAAGTCTAGCATCCCTCTGGCAGATGCCTCCTCCTCTGAAGGATGAAGCTTTACTGTTTAAACATTTTCTTTCTTTGCTTTCTTTAAAATGGCTAGAGAAAAACCCATATTCTTTATCATTTTTAGTACTTATTGTTAGTTTGCTTCCTGATGACCGTCTCCCATTTAGAACATTTCTTACTTTAGTTCTTCTCCTCTAGAGTTCAAAATTGTTTTCTTTTTCCTGGGTACAGCCAGGTTTTTTTTCCAGTGGAGTTCCCACGCAAGTAATAGATCACTGAGGTTTAGCAGCTGCCTGGCTCGTGTGCCTTTAGAGGCTCATTCAGCATGGTAGATAAGACTGATGGACAAGCCGTACGTTGAGAGGAGATTTAGTCTGACCCACACTCTCCTAGATAGAGGGCCCCTAAAATGATCACACCTTCCTTGAATGGTGCTCTGTTCCCACCAGCTTTGAACTCGCTGCAGAGGTTTAGCTGTACCCTCCCTCCGGCATTTTTTGTACGTCCTTGCCGGGGCTCCTTAGTGCCCATGCGTACCGTTCAGCTGGACAACACCCGCTTTCGTGTCCCCTGACGCTCTCTTTGCTGCTTTGCTGGCCATCTCATGCAGTGCATTTACAGCATGGGGGATCCAGCCTTGCAGAGGGAAATTCCTGCCCATCCCTGTTGGCAGCTGGAAGGAGCCCTGTGGTGAGCATGCTGGGGCTCTGCACCATCGCCTACAAAGGCAGAGGGGAGGAAAACTCCCTTGGAATTTCTCTCTGGGATACGGTACCAACTCACTTTAGGGGGGCGGAAAAAGCTGCCACTTTCAGGTTTTATGCAGCCATCCCGGGACAGAGAGTGGGACAGGCTCCGTGCACCCGGACAAGCTCAGGCTCTGCTTCGGTTGGTGGGTGGGGGACAGCGAGCTCAGGCCCCGGCCGTGCTGACTGTTGTGTGCAATCCTGTGTAGATGGTCCAACGTGTGCGCCACGTTCAGCTTCCAATGTCAGTACTGTTTCCAGTACCTAAGTGCTGTGTGGATACTGAGCAGTTGAGCATCGCCTTTTGGCTCTTCTACCCCTTCTCTGAGATAAAAAAATATCACTATGATGTCTCAATCCTTTCTGGTAGGGTGTTGGGAAGGTTTCCTACCTGTAAATAGGTTACACTAAGAAAAAGGACTTAGAAGTGAAAAGTACTTTAATTTTCTCCTGTACTAAGTGGGATCCTGGTGAACACATCTTGCTTTGTTGCACCTAAATAAGGGCAGGAAAGTCTCATAGTGACCTGGAGATGTGACCTGGAGACCCCTAGTACCGATAACGAGAGGATCAGCCAGGCAGAGCCATAGTCTTGCGATGTGCAGGAGCCCGCGTCTGCTGTTGAGAGTATTACATGCCCTTCTCAGCATCTGTTTACCCACGTATCCCATCACCCCAATCCCTGATTTGTTATTTCTTGCCTTGTTTTCATTACCATCATTACACCTAGATGACACCTCTGTGGTCCATGAGGGGTGCACGGCTGATGCCATGGTGCCTCACAACTGGTGTTTTGGGGGCAAAAGAACCAATTTCCCCCTAATTTGCAGTAGGACTGGAAACAGGGGAGGTGAGGGAACCGCTCAATGTGGGTGCGTGGGTTAAGTGTCTCTGTTCCTGTCCTGGTGTGTTCTGTGTGCAGGAAAAGTCAGTGTGATATTGAACGTGCTGGTCTTTGATATCTCTGTGGCTTCTGTAAAAAAAAACTCTGCAAATTGAATTTGCGGCACAGTTCCTTATCTCCTGAAAGGAAGATGTAACAGCATCATCTTGTGTTTTAGCCAGACATTTTTCCTAAACGCTTCCCCATTTCTACACTGAGAGAAAAACAAATGTTGAGTCTTTTTTTTTGTTTCCCTTCCTTCTGTTTGAAACATTAAGAGCCCTTCACACAAAGCAGCTCAAGTGCAGAGGAATTAATTGGGGAAATTAGGTTGTGTTGTATTTCTGGCATTTTCTCAGAAATGGTAATTGCCCTAATTCTCCACCCTGCCAAGACCTCCACCCGCACCCTGTTTTCCCCCTCCCCTTTTCCTCACTGTCTACCTGCCTTTCTCTTGCTTGAGCTGCTGTTTTCATGCTGTTGCCATTTATTTCATTTCAGTAATGAGAGGGATGTGGCAGGTGAAGAGCTCTCACAATCTGGTGACATCTTCTTTGAAGCACAGGCACAAAAGAGCAGTTTGTTTTTGGTGAAATAAAAACTCCCTGCTATGGTACTTGACCCCCACGCTCATCTCTTCTCCTGCTTGGGATATAATGCTGCTGCACTGCAAGCCATTTGGCTTGGATTTTTGTTTAATGTAGTCTCAATATTCACCCAAACACTGACCTCCATGTTTAACCTCTCTATGTTCTCCCCAAGCCACCCAAACCCTCACATGCTTACTGAGAGCTAATCAAACTTACGATCTTTGAATCAAAGCTCAGCCCCATTCCCAGACATTTGAACTGAGGCTTTTGCTTTCTCCCAAACACTGGGCTGAGCTGCACAGAGCTGGGAGTTCAAAGCCTGTCGGTTTAGCTTCCTGAGGGTTTTTAACTCCTGACATCCCATTTGCGAAGGTCACAGATGTAGCCAGATAGGGAGGAATTGTTGGTTGCTCAGTATTTCCTGACCTAAAACACCTGGTGATGGGCATGGCAGGCTCAGATCCAATGGAGATGCTTTCCTGGGTGGTAAAGTGGTTAGGTCTCCTTGTCTCAGGAGATGGTAGGTGCCAACAGCTGAGATGGGTTGAAAAAGTGATTGAAGAGAATCGTGGAAGAAAAGTAATCTATGAGGGGTTAGCAAATGCAAAATGCTTCTCCTGTTTCAGGAAATCCCTGTGCCAATGGGTTTATTGAGACATGGAAGACTATTGTGGGACATATGCTGTGGGCTCTTCTGTTTCCATAATCTCCCCCATGCATCTCTGACTGAGGTCTCATCTGACTGGACTTTGGCTGTTCTTAAAAGTTGTCAAGGCTGAGCTCTGCTTTCCTAGGAGCTGGGAATAATACTGGGAGTAACCAGTCAAATGCTGGACCCAGCTGAGAGGTAATGACACTGTCTCCACAAAGTCAGAGATTCAGTGTAGTTCAGAAAACTGGGATTGTTTCTCAGCGTAGCCAAACCACTCAAGCCTGTTCACCTCTGCTGTGAAAACTTGAGACAGCAAGTTTCCTGAGAGGATTTCAATAGCCCCTTCCTTCAAAGCAATTCCCTTCCCACAAAACTTAACTAGGGAGGGCAGGACTCTTCCATTTTCAGTGTACCCTGGGTGCAGCCAACAGATCGAGAGAGGCGAGAGAATCTACTTGTGATCCCCACCCGTCCTTGAGTAGTTCCCCCCTTCCCTGTCCTTGACTGTGAAACTGTTTTTACCCCTGTTCTAATTTGTATTGTCCAAGTGTGGTCCTCAAGTGACCTGCTGGAGGCTGCCTGCATGCAATGTGCTCCCTTCTTCCCGCTGTTGCCTCTCTGAACATCCCATTAGCCTGAAAGCTATGGGATGCGTGGAAAAGAGCGCAGTACCTAGCTTTGAGTGAGAGAGAATCTCCCATGGTGGAGATCCATCCAAAACATGTTCCTCTGTGTTGTCACGAGAAACAAGGAAGGATTTTGTACTGGGCAGGCCAGAGAGGCCGATGGTTCCTGGGTTTTACCAATGTGACCTGATTTAAACAGTAGCTAGAGCAGAAGAAGATGGAGAACCATATGGCACTTCATTATTTTAGCCCCAGGTAGACCAGAAACAGTGTGTGTACTCTAGAGCATATGGAAACGAACTACTCACACTTTGGAAGGAGCACTGCCACTTACAATCGAGGGAAACTTGGATGTCTAAAACCCTCCCCTCTCAGCTTATCTAGGTTGTGGGACCCATTTCCCCACTGCATCCCAGCTGCCCAGTGGCCTCCTCCCCTCCCGCCTTCCCACCTGCAGTACCATGATCTCAGCTCTCCTTTACCACGGGGACAGCCATGAGATCATATAATGGTTGGGAAAGGTGGGGAGCATCCCCAGACCTCAGTATGACCAGCAAAAGAACTGGAGGCAGAGAAGCCTATTTAATGGGAGCATGGATAAACTATGCCTTGCTTCAAGACAAACTGAAGACCTCCCTAGAAATGTTAAGATGCAAATATCTTCATCGTCCTCCTTAATTAAGATGTTAGCATGGAAAGAAAGCATTGCCTTTCTTTTTTTTTTCCTCCTGATTCCTGCATGGTCAGAGTTTCCGCAGGCTTTCCCCTCCTGATCCCCTCCTGTTTCATAGTCCTCCCTCTCTCCCAGCCACAGCGAGCTCCTGCTCCACGCCAGCTGGATGGAGAAAGCCCCTATTTGCAAGCAGCTGTCTTTAATAAACAGGCTGTTTAGGGCTAGGCTGTCAAAGAGAGCGTGTTCAATGTACAATCAAGGGGCAACGATGCACAAAATTGCACACACACACAAAATAGGAATCTTCTCTCGGTGCGTGTTGAGCTTTGAACGCTTAAGTGATTCCACCTCTCTCTTCCCCATTCAATTATGCGGGCAACACATGATAAGATTGCTAAAGGAATTAGTGAGGGAAATCTTTACACTGCCTAATCAATATTGTTCTGCTCAGTACAAGGTGTCTCCCCCGCTCTGGCCCCACTCGTGTTCTCCTTTGACATTTGAAAACACAAGTTCACCTTCTCGCTATTTGGGCTGTGGTGGTCAAGAGGAAAACCAGTAGCATGCCTGTTGAAAATGTTTGTAGTTACAGAATTTCTTCCTTGCATTTAAAAAAAAATATAAAATAATAATACTGCCTTGCCAAAAACACGTTTCAAGCTTTTAAAGGGGCTTGTTGTGCAGGCTAGAAAGACCTTTTCCCTTTCAATTGTATGGCCTTACAGAAATGGCCACCAACCTTATAAGCAAAGACACTGGATGATAATTTTTCTGAGCATCACTGAGGCAAGATGCCAGATTTTATGGGCCACTAGACTGATCCAATATAGAAAATCCTGTGTTCCACTGTGGATTCTGAGACCAAATTATCAATTAATGTGAAGCATTAAAAAATCCAAATCCCTTTTAGTTCCCTGCAGTCATTAGTGACAAGATGCAATATCTATAGCTCAAATGCTTTGCCAGCATCCCCTGGCAGCAAGGCAGAAACTCCACTCCTGTTTTTTTTTTCCAATGCATACAAGGAAAAGATATGAGATCAGTGTTTTTTACAGTCAGATTCAGCTGCCTCTTCATATTTACTTAGATGGAAGAATAAATCAGGTTTGGGTTACTCTCTGGGTTAGTTATTTGTTATTGGAATAAATGCATGGTAATAGATCTGACAGAGGAAGATGTTTCTCTTTCAGCTCTGTGATTGAGGTAGAATTTGCTTTGTTCTGCACTATATTATATTGAAGTTTTTTTCCACTGCTGGATGACTTCTTTTGCTCTGCTTTTTTCCAATGTCCATACCTCTGCCACATCTGGCTTTAAGACGTGGCTTTATGCGATAGATCTCTCTTTTCTTTTTCCCTAAGTGTAACGTTGTAATGCAGAGGCAATTTAAACAACCAGCATGAAACAATTTTCTAAGTCTTTCCCCCACCCATTTCCTACCTCAATTTTTTGGGGGAAGGGAGGTGAGTCAGTCATTCACGGGGTAATTCCCCAAGCAGAATGAGCTGTCAGCTACATTTAGCAGCTCAGTTGTCACCTCTGGTGTGGGGTGGGAAGGCGCCCAGGGTGATGACTCCTGGACACACCCTGAGGCTGTATTTTTGGTATTCCCTGGGCAGCTGTCAGCCTCAGCTACCAAGTAGCCCAGCCAGAAATCTCCCCAAAAACCACCGTGCTCACCAACTGCCCTTTCGCCTTGGGATTTTGTCTCCTTTTTGTCCTGGTGGGAACACGAATGCCTACCTCAAAAGTCAGCAGACCTTATTATGCTTATCATTCACTTTTAATTCGCACACTGAGATCCCTACCCCTTCTCCTTCCTCCCATTCCCCAAATCTTTCCTACTTTGATGCATGGGAAAATGTAGTGCTTTATTTTCTGCTCCATCATTTTGCTTCCCTTGTCCTGTCCTAAAGTTCAATTTTGCAAGAGCTGGCAGGTTTGCGGGTGACCAGAAGCCGTGGGATGAGGATTTTTCTTCCTCCACCAAACTGCAACTGTACTGATGGGACAAAGATTTTTTGGGGAAGCTTAGGGTGAGGTACCAGCTGCTTCCCTGGGACATTTGGCCAATGATGCCCTTAACTGGCTAACCCAAGCCTGCTTGAGTAAAGACGTCAGGCCTGGGTCTTGTTCTGCTGGCAGAGGCAGATGCGTCCCTGCACCGTGCCCAGAAGGGCTGGCAATGGGCAAGGAGCAGGATGGTTAGAGGAACTGCTCAAGCCTCCTAAAACTTCTCCTGTCTGGAAAGGGACTCTGGGTCCCCCAAGGGATGTGGCTTCGTGCTCCAAGGAGAAGTTTCAGGAGTCTGAGCCCCCTTTGGCTCTCGACCAGCTCACCCTCCCTCCGCACTGGTGCAGGTGATGGTGTGGGGTTGCCTTTCGTGGTGACCAGGGCCAGAGGGTCACCCTTGCAGCAGGGGTTGTGCAGTGTTGGGATGTTGTAGCCAGTGAAAGACGTACGGTTCGGTTAAAGACATACCCTTTCCCTTCTTGTCCCCTTGCTTTCATCCCCCCCATCCCTCCCTCCCTCTCTCACCCTTCCCTTCTCTTTTGTTTGTCTCCTTCCCTTGTTTTCACCCATTCACTGTCAGGAAGGGCCGCGTCCGAAGGGCCAGTTCAGCGCAGCGTGGCAGCGACAGAGACTGGCACCGCCGGCAGCTGCAACAGTGAGTGGATCTCGACCCCTGGGGCAGCTGGAAGCGGGGGACTGGTGCCGCTTGAGCATGAAGTGACGCGTGGGGTTGAGCGGCTTTGGGACTAGGTCGGGTCTAGTGCATCTGGCAGCGAAGGGGCTCTTGTGTGTGATGGGAACTGCACATGTTTCTACTGCGGCAACTCGCTGGGGCTTGTCTGCGTGGTGTGATAATATGGGGTGAATGGGAAAGTCCTCAGTGCAATCTTCCTCCGCGGGCGTTTCAGACTGTGTCTGCACTAGCGGGCAGTGTGGGTCGTCCTCTGGCTCTGGTGGCAGCGAACACAGCATTGTCTCCATGTGGCTAAACCACTCCAAGCAGGGTGGTGTTTGCACCGTGCAGCGGGGACTGTCCCTGACTTGTGTTGGCCTCTCAACAGTTGTTTGGACACTGGCAAATTGGCGTGGACTAAAACCACACCATTTGAAGAGCTGGACTGTCGCATGCCAGCCCGGATGCCTTTTGTCTGCTAGTCTAGACACAGCCTCGGTGTCTGATCGGTTGGGTGCTTTCAGCCGCGATTGAGTGGATGTCAACCATGACTGCTCCGCTGCTGCTCCCATCCCTTGCCCGGAGGAGCGGCAGTGAGGGATTGGTATGGGTTTGATGCTCTGGCAGTTCAAAGGAGTTGGGGTTTGCCAAAGTGGTGGCTGATGGGAGCCATGTGAGCCAGCTGAGGGCTGGTAATTCCTCTGTTCACCCAGCCCCCCCCCTCCTACAGAGGCAAGCCATCACCCCGTTGTGCTCACCGCATGCTGGAGCCTCTGGGAAGGGATGCTCAGCCCGGTGGGTCTCCAGCTGTCACAGCATCGCAGAAGCCACTGCCAGCGAGCTGCAAGGCTGCTGGAGGTGAGCTGCAGGAGCCTGTGAGAGGGGCAAGCATTGAACTTGATTGTTCCGTGGCGTTTTGCTGCTGGCATATAAGGAAGTGCTCTGTTGATCCAGAAAGTTGGGGAGCCTTTGCTTGAGTCTGTTTTGGAAGTGGATTGAACTAAGACACTGTGCGGAGCGGTTATGACCCCTCATAAGTTAAGGCAGGAAAGTGATGGCTTTCACACCTCTCAATAGCTTCCCTGTGCCAGCAAGCCCAGAGATGGACATAAATATTTGCAAAGTAGCCATGACTGGGACAAATTACAGGGGTTCAATTGCCCAAACCTCCCTGTGCTGTTGCTAGGTGAGGTGTATGCTCCTGGCCAGGTGATGAAGGACTAGCTGTCCCACTCCAATCCTCCTCCCAGTGTCACCACCACTCCTCCTGCCCCAGCGGCGACAGGGATTAAGGGAATGCCTACACGGTGTTAAGCAGTTGAGTGGATCTCGCAAAGCTCTCCCGGGATCCATGACAGAGCAGGGCCATGGCAGTTCCTGGCTGTTGTCAGAATCACACGGGAGTGTGAGTTTAGATATCGCTGATTTTGCAGGGGATATGTCAGCGGATAAGAAGACGTGCCACTGAAAGGTGATTTTGTTATGTTTATGCCTTTCCGAGCCAAAATTGAATTGTGGGGTGTGGATGAGAATTTAGTTCTAAGCGCTGATGTAATTTTGTATCCTCAGCCCTGAAGGCGGTTTTTAAAAAATTATTTTCCCTTGTGCTCTGACACTATTTTTTTGCCTTTCAATCATGTCCTTATGACAGAACAAATACTGGGCTTGACCTTTGCAATGTGACATAATAATATGTGACTTCTTTATAGCTCTTTTCATCCAAAATTCTTGGCACACTGTGAATCTGATCCTGCAACCACTTACCACTGGGCTTAGCACTCGCCGCTCCAAGCAGTCCCTGGGGAAGCCAGAGGAGCACTGACACACAAAGTGCCATACCTGGTGTTATTTGCAGGATCAGGCCCTGGAGAAATGTAGCACATGTTTGTGAATAGCCACATTTTGGAAAGCAAAAGCCCTACCCTCTCATTTATGATTTTTATTCAGTATCAGAGTGCCATGCCCAGAACTACCACGACAGCCTCCCCTTTGCTAAAATGTCATGGCAGGTAATGCTTGAGTCATATTTATAGCTAACATCTGCAACCCTATTTCTTCTTTTTATTATTTTTTTCCCCCGCCCTGAAAGCACGCTAATTAATAATCTCCCTTAGCTTATCCTACACTATTTGATCCTGCAGAAATCACAGCGTTTTATCTTATTAGTGAGTAGGAATTAAAGAATTAAAACTACTCAGGGGGAAAAAGGAACTTAACCGCTTTCCCTGTGCATCCCTTCTGAAACAACCTTGCATTGTGCCCTCAGAAATCCCAACCTCAGCCCCCTTGGCTTGACAGAGGATGGGAATCCCAGACCAGTGAACGCTTGGGCTGAAAAATTCTTTCTGCTCTGCTATTCCTGTTCTGAAAGGGAGAGCAGAGTTAGGTGCGTGGAGAAGAGCCCAACCGTGAGATCCCAGCCTTGGACTGGGGCTTCAGGTCCCTTCCATGCTATTGATGTCCTGTGTCATCATAGGAAATTCAGTTAGTCCTTCTGCGCCTCAGTTTCCTGTTGTTGAAAGGTGACCCCTGCTCGTCTTCACTGAGGAGATTCACATGAAAAAAAGATTGCAAGGGACACAGTCATTGTGGTGTTGGGAGACAGGTAAGTGCATTAGAAGTACATAGGGAACCTGTGAGCTGAGGTATTTGTGGTACTTGTGCAAGGAGAGTGAATTTTGGAAGTCCTCAGTAGTTACAAAATGCAAAGAGAGAAGCAGGTAGGATCCTTGCACCCACCTCTGCTTGGTACGTTCAGGATGGGCAGAACAAGGAGAGCGACCTCCTCCACCTTCTTGGTGATGAGAAGTGGTTAAATCTGGGGATGGGGACCCACTAACCGTCAACAGGTACCTACACACTTCACTGTTGTTTGCCATCAGTAGAGCACTGCATTTCCCCTCCCCGCCCTTAAAAAATAAATTCATTAAGAGTAGAGAGGTCTGGAAGGGATTCCCTGGATCATCAAATCCAATCCCCTGTTGCATCAATCACATCAGTTTTTATCCTTTTCATAATCAAGCACCACTATTAAATGTGCCTCTAAGGGAAGACAGTCCCAGAATCTCATTGCTTTAACTCATAGATGCTTCTAATTTCCAGTCTATGCTTAGTCACGGCCCGTTTGTTAAACAGCGGGTACCTGGCACAGAAGCAGTTTGTTAAACAGCGGGTACCTGGCACAGAAGCA
>VXBO01011658.1:304645-452133 GCA_013400135.1 Rhinoptilus africanus | reverse complement strand
AAAAAAAAAAAAAAAAGAACGTGCAAGGTCAGGTAACGATGATGGGGAGGCTCCAGCTCACACTTGACTCTGCCTTGTAGTACAGACTTTACACAATCACCTGCCATTAATCTCGTGTGATCCGTTGAGGTACAAGGCAAAAGTACTCACAGAACAAAGGAACTTCTTTGCTATTCTTCTCCGTAATATTCATCATGTAACCCTCTGTCTCTCTTGCCAGGTAGAACTAACCCTGAGCTAAACATTTGACTATTTTTGCCTTTCTTGGCAGGCTTTTCCACGCCATTGTACTGCTTTACTGTACACCCCATTGTCTTTGAGAAGTCAGTGAGTTGCATTGCCCCATTTTCCAGGTTAGGAAAGGAAGCAGAGAGCTATCAGCCATATCAACCCATAGAGCTTGCAAGGGCAACTTTCCTCCTACAAAATGCCCCAGCTTTATTCAGTGCTGTCTTATTCACTCCAAAACCATGCAGTATCTACCCAGCCAGAGGAAGGGGCGGCGCAGCAGTCTGCACAACGTGTGTTACATGCCATGGAAACGATGGGATGCTCTAGACCCATGACTTGCTGCTTATACGGTCTTGTCCTGTTATTTAATCCGCGTGCACGATGAATGGGCAGGGAGGAGAAATAGATAAGTGTAGGCTGAGGTGCAAAAGCTCCGTGTTGCGCCTTGCAGCACCCATTCGTTGTGGCCCAGCCCGCAGAGGGCAATGGCACACGGAGTCGCATACGCTTAGAGGGGGTCGGAGCTGCGCAGTGGGACCAGAGCGGCGACAGAGGAGGGCTCACTTGACAAAAACAAGTTTGCAACTAGGATGCCAAACTCCCATGTTTGCTTATTTAACTTGGCAGGTATTCAAGTGAAACAGGCACAGAGGGGAGGTGTCAGAGCTGATCTCGGTACCAGCATGTGGGATTTTGACTTTCTATTTCAGTGCTCCTCTTTGGAAAATAAATGTAGTCAGAACCTCCCCCCCTTCCTTTTTTTTTTTTAAGCATTAGTTAAATGTCATAAGAATCGTACAGGGCCCACCTTAATGTTCCTAACAAATTAAAATATTTTATTAGTCTATAATCTGAAAATCATTACTGTGGTTACTATAAAAACCTGAGGCTCTCTAGAGGGAACGATGTTAGTGGGTCTAAAATGTATGCAAATATATTTCATTGCTATAAAGGTACCAGGGGTCAGACAGACAGCCCCCATCCCCGGGGGGGGACAGGCTATTAGCGTGGGAGGGAATGAAGTGCATCTCACAGCAGGGAGGGAGAAAGTGGATCCCTTGGCTGGTTTTCCTGGAGTTTTGCAGGGTGAATGCTTGGGGCTGTGACTGGCTGATTTGGATGGTTTCAGAGGAAGGCATTGGTGCCGTTCTCACACACCGCCCTCGCGGTGAGGGTATGGAAGCGTTCCCGATGCCTCACCCCCATCACGAATGAGTTGCTCTGAACCTCTAGTCCCATCCTGCTGACACGGACAGGGCGGGTGCCCGTTCCCCTCAGGCACCCACATGCCCCTGGTGCCCCTTTCCTCCTGCAGATGACTCTGGATGAGTCCCTTGGAATAAGCCATGCCTAATGGAGGGCAGGCTGGAGAGAGCTGTATCCAGCTCTGAGAAAGCAGCCCGTAGCCCAGGCAGCCGGCACCCACAGAGACTGGGTGACAAAGTGGCCCCTGCTTTGGCGAGGTGACACCAGACACTCCCAGAGCACCAGCTCCTGAGCCAGTGCCTTGCCCCACGCAGAGCCTGTGGGCTTCTGCTGGTTACTCCTCACTGGCTTGGGCAAGTCTTAAATGGTTCAAAGATTAATTACCGTTTAACCGGCTGTATTTCCATCTCTGCAGAAGGCTACAGTGGAAAAGATAGAAGTACTGGGATAATTTACCCTGGCATGACACAGCAGATTACCCTGTACTTACAAGGTCACCGGTTACCATGTAATTAGACCTCCGACGCAGGGAAGTCCAATAGGTTTCCAAACCACTTTTCTTCCCAGTGTCAGAAAAGCAGAGGGATGGCAGCAAAGTGCAGACTGAAACCTCATTAGGTGCATTTAAAGCTGTTAAATAGTTTAAAATTCAAGCTGGGGGAGGTGCAATGAGAGGGCAGCAAGGCCACCCGTACCTGTCAGTGAGAGGAAGGAAAAATAAAAACCCACAGAGCAGTTTGTCTAGGAAATGTGGGAAAGCCAAAACAGAAAGGGAGGGCTCTGAGGGAGCCACATGTGCCAGGCAGCTGGGGGATGAATGGCAGCAATGGCTGCTGCTCTTCAAGCTTCATCAGGGGGAGCTTTGCCAGTGGTGGTGGACTCCACAGAGCTGCACGGCCGCTGGGTCCTGCCCTGTGGGATGGTGTCCATGGGGCGGTGTGGGATACCGCAGCGGGGATGTCCTGTGGGTCAGGATGAGGGGTGGGCAGCAGGACACCCTACCTGTACCTCCTGCCTCCCTCCCTCTTGCTCCAGATTGCTCTCCTCCCTTTTTCACGCACACCCAAATCAAACCCCTACTCAAGGAGCATTTCAAAGAATGACAAATGCCTTTGATTATCAAGCGCAAATTCCAGTAGCAGCTCATCACACCTCTCGGGTGGCTAATAAAGCACCGAGCCCTTTCTGATCAATAGACAGCAAGTATCACTGTAAAGTGCGATTGTGCCAGCCCAGGCCACGTTGCATTTTGTCTTTATAAATCTTGTCCTCTTCGAATGAAGCACAGTCCCTTGTGGGGTAGCAGCTCCCAACCAAGCTTGTGGCTTTCAGTGTGCCAGTGAAACAAATGCTCTTCCGAAGCCATCCATGGAAAGAACCCAAGTCAAAGAACAAAGTGTGTCCTAGACTCAGCTCTACAAAGAGCTTCCGTAAGGTCAACAGCTTCTGGAGAGGTGCAGCAGAAACAAAGATGGTGTGAAGCAATTGATTGCTGAGGATAGAAAGAGCTGTATGTAAATAGTTTGTCTAAAGAATGACCAGAGTGGGGAGATGTGCTACTCGATTGCAAATATTTACAAAGTTGTGAGCTTGAAGGTCAGAAAATGTTGAGGGAAGTATATAGAAGTTAGCACAGGGATAATGCGGTGAGGATGAGGCTGAGGAAAATCAGTTTGGCAAGCAGGAAATTTCCATCATGTGAGCAAGATTTGCTTGTGATTTCCTGAGGGAGGCTGTGGGTTGCCCACTGGGATGTATGGATTGGCACTCATCGATACCTTAGCAAATCCTTTAGGATTCCTCTCACAAAGGAAAGACAGCAAAATGAAATAACGTGTTTTTTCAGCTCTACGCTTTGGGCTGTAAAGCCGTTTCATATGCGGACATGCGTGTCATTGCCTGTGCATGCTGCATGCTCGTACCTAACGCTCTTGGACTAGAGCGGCTTATCCAGAGGCAGTGAAACCAGCCAAGGCTTTAAGCCCAGCGTTTGTAGTCACGTTTCCCCTTGAAGTAAATGCTCCCGCAATGACATAATTGAGGACTGTCCTGTCTGCTCAGCATATGTCTGCAGGGGTCATTCATCCTCTCAGACACTGCAGAACATTAGTGGTTTCTTTAGACTCACTTTCTCCTTCCGTCCTTCCTCTTGTGGCTAACCCTAATGGAGAGCCGGTGGCTAGAGACTTCTCTAGGAAAACTCTCCTGGTTCAGAGAGCTGACCATCTAGAAGCAGTTCTATATTACGGCAAAACCAGTCAGATGTGTCCTACTGAGCGCTGGGTTTGTGAAATGGTCCCAGTGGGGCTCACTGGGGTGGCGCGTCTGGCTGGCTGCAGGAAGGGGAGCAGAAGACAACTAGCGATATCTGCGATGGCCGCTTAGTGCTCGAGGGCTCTAATGGCATCTGGGAACTGGGTTCCTGTGTTTGTGGGTTTGCTTATTTATTTACGCTCCTGGCTAAATAAATAGGGAGGAAGAATTTTAACACGGTGGTTAAAATGCATGGGATGCCAGCAATTCTGTCCTACTCAAGGGCATCTGGAAAACTTGATAAAGAATGGAGGAAACTTCAATGCACAGAAAGTCTCAGGTGAGAAAATGGGGTAGAAGAGGATGCAATGCTTGATTCCTTCAAATTTTCAAGTTTAGCTTGTTTTCTAGCAGAATCCTGCAGCCAAAGCCCAGATTCACCTTCTGCACGTGCCACCATTTTGGCTATTGCTGGTTTTAGTTCTGCCACCTCCCAGTGCTGCTGCTGCTCCCCCATCGTGGCCATGCTCAAATGGGTGCAGTCGCTCCCTTCTCCTCTGCTGTCCCTCTTTGGCTGTTGTCACCATCTGCAGCCTCTCCCATGCGTGCCACACCACCTTTTGACAGAGGTGCTTCAGGCAGGCATGGGAAGGGCACATCTAGGGCAACCTCCACTATTTTAGGTCTCAGGAAGTTTAGCCATTAGTGTTATATATTAATGTGTCTCTACAGTGGCCTGATTCATGGGCGGGAGAGGGTTGGGGTTTGCCTCTGCTGGGAAATGCAGCTTTCCATTCAGCAGTGCCAGAGCTGGCAGAGCTTTCCCACCGGCACTGATGAGTTTAATCACATCATTAGTAGGTGTGACACTGCAGCCTCCGATGATGAGCTCTTTATTTTAACATGGCTTGCAACGTGCTTGTCTGAGATGCCATCTGTGCCTGGACTGCCTTCATTAGGACAGAAAGCGTATGCATCTTCTGAAGTTTTTCTATATTTCTGTGATGTTTCCCTGCTGAGAAACCACTGTTTGACTACAGGGTGAGAACTTGCACCTGAAGGAAAGCGCCATCACCCAAAATGCTTAAACAGGCCGAATAAACCATTAGGAAGCGCACCATTGGGAACCGTCCTCAATTGGCCTACAGGAAGCTGGCTAGAAGGAACGATCCAGCTATTTTATTGCTGCAAGTTTTTCATCTTGGTAATGCACTAAGGCCCCATCCTCTAAAGTACTGTAAGTTTTCAGGAAAGCGAGGAACAGATTTCTATTTTAAAAAAGACTTGCAATTTTTGTACCTCCATATCATGACCGAGCATAAAAGTCTCTGGGTTGGCTCCCCAGTGTTTAGATACAAAAGATACTATTAAGATTTGTGGGCGCAGGTCTGAGCATCTAACCTTCCCCCTTAAAAACTTCATCCTCAGCTATTTATTTCTACAGATGCCCCTTGATAACCAACAGGAGCGTGCTCACAGTGTTTCGCCGCTACTTAACAAAGATGCACAAATGACAAACGAGGCGGGAGCTGCCAGATCACGGTCCAGCTGCACGTAAAGAAAGGGACTGCTTCCATCGGGAGTTCCCGTACCCCACGTTGTATTGAATTGCTGTCTGTATGCTGCAGGGCCTAAGCTCAGTGAATCTGACATTAACAAGAAATAGATTTCCAAACAATCTAGCCTAATGAATTTTGAATATTATTATGATTAATGCCAAGGCAGTTGAACTGATCACCCAGCGTCCAGAAGTTAAGTAATGGAGCCTTATCTAAATCATGTACAGTCGTCAGTCAGGAATGGCTCTGGCTGCAGACAAAGACGGAGCATTATTGGTTACCCAGAGGGGAGTCACTGTCAGGACAGAGAGAGAGGGAGGATGGAAGGAGGGATTAGGAGATACTGATCTGAAAGCATTTTAGCATAGAGTAGCTGAGAGCATTTTAGATTGCAGGTGCAAGTGCTTCATTGGTCCTGTCTCCTAAGCTGCATTTCTCAGGCCATTTTGAGACTTTGCTTTCACATTCCTAGGTTAAGATTTATTGGCCAAATCTTCTTCTTACTTTCCAAAGTCATAAACTGAGCTGATTTTCATTCTCTGCATCGCCAAGAGAGCAGAATCCTGATGGACGTGTTTCTTGCATCACGATGGTTTAACTTAGCCTCTATCTGATTAGCTTTTGAGCTATTAAATACTTCTTGTAGTATTACCAGCTCACTGCAAAATGACAATGCAGATCAGTCATGGACAATTTCTGTTGGCACATGCAGTCTTTGCAGACTACAGATCCCCTTTGAAGTTGGAACCAGCTGGCAGCTGTGCAGTTTCATAGGCATTGCCTGTCTCTGAGCAGGCCTGTCCTAAAAACGTGTAGTGTGGTGCAAGGGTCTCCAGCCCGGTGGAGACAAGTAGCTAAATCATATGGTGCCTGAGAAATTATCTGATGGCTATAGTTTGAATAGATTCAGTGGCCTTCTTGTCCTCCCCTGTTATCTGGGCAGTGACCAGGACAAGGGTGGCTTAATTGGTAGCTTTTGAACAGCCAGATGTGGTGCCCGTGTTGTGGCTGTGGTGCAGAAGGCCACAGAGGCCACCATCTGCATGGGCCCCTCTGCACAACTGCCCAGTGCCAACCCACAGCCAAGCAGTGGGACTCCTGGGAAGACACTGGCTCTCCCACTGGTGAATCCTTCCCCAGTGCTACCACCTTCCTCTGCTGTCTGAGATCCTAGTGTGGGGTCTCCTCGCTCTTGGTCATAAGAAGCTTTCAGTAGGTGGCCCAGGGAATCAGGAGGCTGGTCACCTCTCCTTCACCTGGGAAGACCCTAGCAGCAACTGTTAGGAACAGGAGTTTAGGACCTGCTAGGACCTAGTGGTGGCCTTGCTGACCTCTTTATTAGGTGCTTTGCAAACTACAGCTGCTCTGCTCCCACTTCTCACTAGCTGAGTGAGGCATGGCTGGGATTCCTCACAGTTTATGTCCCGGTATTAGAGATTGTGGATTTTGAAGTACTTGCTTATATGAAAGTGAGAAATTGGCCTTTGTTCCTCTGCAGGTTGGTTGCGCAGCCCTTTCCTAGCAGTGGGTGCTGCTGCTTTGAGTTCTGGGAAGAAAAGGGGAGGAGTGAGTTGTGGTAAGGAGCACACCAAATAGATTATTGGCAAACATAATTAAAAATATATGTGCGATTACTCCTCTGTTTCCCTTTTCTTAACCATCCTCTGCATTACCTCTGGCATTTTTAGATGGCAGATAATATAACTGAGAGGACTCTTGGGTACAGGCAGCTCTTAGAGCAGCAGTGATTTATCTCAGGCCGTTTTGAGGTAGCAGAATTTACCTCTAGCTACAGCCACCCCTCCATGTCTGCCCCCCCTCATTTGCATAAGTAATTGGCAGCTTGTTAATGGCTCATTAGGAATGCTGAAAACCATGGGATTAAAACACAGTCAGTGGAGCAGAGATGAGGGGAAGGGGGAGAAGGGCTGCTGTCCCTGCTTGCAAATTACACCCCTTGATTCAATGTGATTCAGAATTACAGGTCATAAAGCAAGTAGATTGTTAAATGAAGTAAGGAAAAACAATGTCAATGGCAGGCTTTATTTTTAGACTCATGTTTAAACACAGTATGTGCATCTGGGGGGAACAAACAGTCCCTTGCCAAACAGTCCTACTGACAGCAGGAAGGTCTCACCCCCCCTTCTCAGTTGCACATTAACCCTGCCTGGTCAGTCTTTCCTGCTCCTGAGCAAGTCCATCTGGCTCCTTACATCACCTCACGACAGGGACATTTGGTTCCTTTCCCCGTGCTCTGTCTGGGTAAGTCCAACCCTCTCCCTTCTGGCAGCAGGCGACCCGCATCTCCCCTGCTTTGGGCAAGGCTGGGACATCCAGCATGGCTCCATGCAAGTAAGAGAAACAGCTACAGGTTGCTTTGCATGTTCTGTAAATCTCCAAAAATCCTCTGTGATCCCTTGCAAACTGCTGTGAGGTGTCTTCAGTCACCGGCGTGCAGGGGAGCAGCAAGCCCCACTCTGTGGCACTGCCAGAGCCTGCAACGGAGGAGATGGTTAGATGCAGAGAGTGAGGATTAAGAGAGGATCAGATCTGCCATTCCCAGAAAGTGCAGCAGACACATGCAGAGTGCTGCGTGGTGAAGACACAAGTCAAGTGAGTCAAAATGTTTGGCGGAAGCTTTTTGGTTTTTGTTGACTGGTTTTAAGCTCACCTTCAGCACTGGCTGTGACAGCAGGGACGGCAAAGGCGCAAGACCCAAGGGCAAGGACAGGCTACGCTGAGAGTTTGCAGTGACGGCTTTAGAATCACTTAGAAGAGGCTCAGCCTGGGAGCAGTACGGCCATAACACATGATGCCTTTCAGTCAGGAGAACACCTTGGGGATGTTTTGAGGCCAGAGTAATTCCAGCGATGGTGCAATCTCAGATATAGCTAGCACCCTACTTTCTGGATAAACTGAAAGGAATTTACAGATAGTAGTACTTGGGAATCGCATCCAGTCACAACTTGCCCTTAAATTCAGCTACTTCTGATGTAAACTACGTGGGTACTTAAGAGCCCAGTGAGGTGACAGTTAGAACTATGAAGTCCGGGACAGTTAATATTCGGCAAAGCTCAGCTCTGTCTGGCATTTCAGAGCTAATCCCTCTGCTTTGCGAAAGGTGCCCCGGAATCTGTCAGGACTCACACAGGCAAAATACTGGCACATCTAACAGAGGAATACCTCTCAGTGCTGCTGGATCCAGCCCTGATGGCAGGGAAGGTCTGTCTCCACATGGAGACCCAGCCATGAGCACATACTGCCCTTCGCCTTGCCCCTGAGAAGCCACCTTCCCATGCCCCAACCTGATGTGACAAACTTCGACTCACAAAAGCGTGATCTACAGCAGTTCTGTGTGATGTTTGTCTTTCTCCAGGAGCTCAACTTAGCCAAACAGAGAAGCTTTTCCTGCTTCTTGCTTTCATTGCCTTTTTTTTTGTCCTTGTGTCCTCTCGGATGACCCAGCCACCTGTGGCTCTTATTCATACAAAGCTGTCCAGAACTGCTGAATAACACATCCTGCCCACGGCAGGAATTAATGTGTCCTGATGGGAACATACATCTGGCTGCTGGGGAAAGGTTCGGAGCTAAGTATCTTCCAGGGATCACCCAGCGCCTAGAGCTGAGGTCTAAAGGACGTGTGTTCCGGCGCAGCCCAGCCTGGGATGACAGCCAGATCTGCAATTAAAGAAGATCCCAGGTCATCCCTACCTACAGCAGCAGGAACAGAGACAACAATCAGAGAATGTGTGTCTTATCACTCGGTTGAGCGGATTGAGCATTGAGTAGATTTTCCTGAAGAGAAATGGTGCCAAGGTCTCCACTACTGCTGTGTGATTCTGTACGAACTCCAGCTTCTTGCACACAAAAGGGAACTTCAAATAATGCTGCACCATATGAAGACACCTATGGTTGTTCTCGTGAGTTTCCCAAAGCAGGAGCAGGAGCAGAGCCTCCCTGAAGTAGGCCAGGAACAGGAAGAAAGCTGTCAAATGACTTTGGGAAGCAAATGTCGAATGATCAAGGAAAACAAAAGCACTGATTTATTTTATTTTATTTTATTTCAAAGTTGGGAAGGAAACTGCACAAAAAGGAAAATGAAACGCAGCCGTAGAGTACGTCAAAGTCGAAAGTCTGTTCTTAGCTGAGATGCATAGAGCAACCTTCACCTGTGAGCACAGAGCTAGTATGTGAGCCAAGAGGGGGAAAATGGGGCTGCTCACCAATAGTTGCCTTTAGCGTGTTAGGATCTGGATTTCCACCAGTCTAAAGTTCTCATGAGGGTTTTTCAGCCCTTCTCTGCTTTTGATTTTCATGCTCTCTCTGTCAGTGGCCCAGACTGTGGATATATTGCACAGACTTCACTGAATGCTGCTGCTGCACTAACTGCTGCTGTACTGTCAAAGTCATTGGGGACAACGTGTCATCTTTTTCCCTTCCTAATCAGCTGGATGTCATTCAGAAAGCTGGGACAAGGAGAATTTTTTTTCCCCAGACAACAGCTTTCCTTGCTAGCAGACAAACCTCGAACCTTATAATGCTACTTGTACATAGCACTTATATAGCTTTACATCGTCAAAGTGCTGTACTAGCATTAAGTAATTATCTCTCTCCCTAATGGCCATTAACGCTGGCCTTTCATGAACCTCCCCCAGCTCCCCGGGGTTCATATCTAATACAGCAATAAGCTGCTCAAAGGGAGTGGCTGGTTATCTTGCAAGTCTACAGGCTTGGATGTGTAATGAGGCTTCAGAGCAGAGGGCAGGTGCCCTGGAGTATCAGAAACATGTGGCTGTAGACCCGGTCACGCACTTGGGAGTATCCATTAGAAAGCGATGGAAACGAGTAGGTGATGCTGTGATCTTGAAATGGAGACAGAAGAAGGAAACTTCGGTCACTCAGAGGATATGCCCTGATTGCTCTATTTATTACCAGGATAGTACTGCAAACTGAAAGAGCAAAGCAGTGGGAATTACATGTCAACGTGGGCACGGGGAGTTGATCTAGGGAGAGAAAGTTAGAGAGCTAAAAATGTCAAGCAAAGCTAGACAGCCATGGCAATGGGATAAAGAGGCCAGTCTGCAGGTCTGTGAAGCATTAAAATAACAAGGAGAAAGGGCAAGCTTGGCAGCATCACAGGATTTAAAGGGAGGAACAGAAGAGGATTTATTTGCCTTATTTGCTTGAAAGCAAATCCCTCTTCCAGGTTGTGGAGTGTCTCCAGGGGAGATGTTGCGATGCCACTGTTTGAGGACATTTCACTCTTAGGGGCCTTTAGAAGATGAACCTGCATGATGGCTGGGCTCCCCCATCCCTGGCAGCCCCGGGGGATGGAGGAAGGTGGAGTGGGAAGATGACATGACTGTCTTAGAAAAGACTCAGAAGCAGCAGCAAGCTCCTGACAAGCATCAGTCCTGCATGGTCACTTGTTTCTGAAACCTGCCAAGCCCAGCTCTGAGCAAAAAGGAGCTTGACTGAAGCAAACGTTCGGCTCCTGTCTGAAGACCTGATAACAATTCTTTCTAGAGCCAAGGACATGCCATGTAAACTGGCTTTGCAAAGGAGAAAAAAAAACACCATCCTTTTTTTAAAGCCTGATTTAATAGCATCATTTTGCTTTTAAGCTTTTGGCAACAGCTGGTCCTGTAAAAGAAGTATGTAGCCGTGGGAATCACGTGCAAGTCTACGCTGGTGTAACACAGATCACAGCCGCTACATGTTATGCAAAGGATTTCTGTCACCCTGGACACACTCCGTTTCCTGTGGCATCGGTAGCACAATCCCTCTGTGCTCGGCTCTAAATCATTTTGCCACATCAGCACATACCAGGGTACAGCTGACTGCAGACCAGGAAGACTCGACTTAGTGTTCGCTTGCCGTACAGCTTCGGAGCAGAGCCTCTCCCTGCCTTCCTGCATTTGTTTTCTCATCTGTGAAATGGGAATTTTAATCCTAATCAGTCTGCGAGGGGAGCAGTAAGGGATAGTTAAAGGTGATGCTTTAAAATGTAATAGCCTTATGTGCTAGGCTAGACGTTGGATCGTTTTATGGAACGGTTTAATAGATGACTGTTCTGCTTAGAGTTAGTTAGTAGGTGCCAGACAACATTTGCTCTTAAAAATGCGGCATCTTGTTTGAGGTGCAAAGAATAGCTCTGCAAAAAGTACCTCCTTATCTACGAGCATAGCTGAGCCATAATTTGGAATCCATACATTTCTGGGCATCGCTTGGGATTTTTTTTTAAACCCCCAAATTAATTTGATTATTAATTATTACTAGATTAATTTTTAGTAAAAGGTGTGTCTCACATGGCATACAGGGCTGAGAGGAACGCTTTTGCAGACCCTGGACTCCACCATATGAACTAAGTCCAGACTGTGTCATCACATCCTTGGGAAACAGTTGACTGTGTGTGTCACTTTACTGGCAGTTCTTCACCAGGACGTTTCTAGAGGAGACCAAAGACCTCAACTTTATTTTAGCTTATTAGAACTGAAATGGGATGACTTCTGCTCTGCTCTTCTTCTTCTCTGCTCTGCTTTCAGGGCCAGATCCTCAAGTGGTAGAAACCAGGGCCTGCCCATGCTGTAATGCTGCTTGTGCAAGCTGAGGAGCTGGGTCATAGATTCTGAACTGACCTAAGACCTGTTCAAAAGGGAGTTAAGTGTGCTCAATACATTGTACTACCCGTAATCTCAAATGATCCTGCAAGATTCGGGATATTGCAGATGTAGAGAGCTTTGCGATAAGTAATCATTTTGAGATTGCTGGAAAACCAAAGAGTTAGTGCTACTTAAAGGAGAACAAAATATGCATTAGCACAGAACAGTTTTTGCAACAATCCAGTTTGATGTATGTCCTGTTCTGTTGATAACATTTCCTCAGAGCCCGTCACAAGAAGGGAAAGTGACTTGTAAAAGCTGGGAAAGCAGGAAAGAGCTAAAACTGCAGTCAGGGTTTCAAAGGAACAAACTAAGAGAAGCATATTTCCATTTCCATTATGGGAGAACGTTCTTGGGAGTTGAGAGCAGCAAGCTGAGAACACACCAGCCAAGTCGTTTCTAAATAGGAGGTGTAGAGCTGCAATGAGCTTTTTTCCTTCAAACATTGCAGTTCTGAGCACCTCTGCATTTAGGAAAGAAAGATATCCCTGAGACCTTTAAAATCCCATCCCTTTTTTTTTTTGTAGGAAGAGGCTGTTCCAGGGTTAGAAAAAGGGCTGATTTGCAGCTGCCTGAGCACAACTCTTCAGGTCCGGATTCTGTCAAACCCCGAAGAAGTCTGACTCGCACCCCTTGCAGAAAGCCTGCTAGGCATCATTCCCATTTCACACCCTATTCCAACACGCCTCCCTAGCGCTGTCCCTCTTGCTTCCAAGCACGGCGGTATGTCTCTGCACTGACCCTTCCCCACGCTCGTTCTGCTTTAATCAGGCAAAGAAACCTGTGGGAGCTTGGGAAAACCGGCAACTCAGAGGAGAGCTTTTGTTTGTACAAGAAATGTTTTCATCCAAGTGAGCGCAACAATCTCATTATTTTGAATAGCCACACATATGCTGGAAACTTAGATAGCAGATACCTTCTCCCCTGATCTGTCATAGGACCAGAGAGATTTCTGCCTGTTTGATTCAGTTGCAGTGATACAAAGTTAATAGCACTTGCTTTTTTTGGTGTCCATAATGAGACAAGCGGTTTTCCAAGCAGCAGCACAAAAGCACTCTTTCTTATCATCACTAAAGCCTTGCACACTTTACCCTCAGCAGAAACAAGTGCTGGAGACTTGCAGCCATACTCCTTCCAGCACCGGCTGCTCTTATCAATTAGCTATTTCCCCACAGATGGTGCTTCTTATGTGGAAGGACAGAACAGAGAAAAACTTGTCCTGCTCAGAGACACTTGGTTAGAAATCTCTGGTGGCTCTGAAGGTAAATCCATCTGCTTTCAAACTGTTGGGATGTATCTACCTTCTGGATTCATGTGTCTTAGAGAAGGGTAGACCCCGACTGAGAAAGTGCCTTTCCCTGGCTTGGCATATCCCAGTGGGACTTTGCCCATGGGCTCTTCCATCTCCAAAGGGGCTGGCTTTCCTGCCTCCATTAAATGCTGGGCATATCCCTGCCTGTACAAGCCTGTTCTTTACAAACAGACTGCCTTTTTGCGGTGCGGTCCTGCAGTCATTTACATATTAAAAGCACTCTTTGAAAAGGCCTGTAGCACAGTTTTATGAGCACAAAATCTTTCATGCGATTAGGTGATGTGCAGATGCCTCTGCATCGCTTTTAGAAAAACCTTACCAAAGCGAGGGATAAACCTCACGCTGTATTTCTGGTGGGTGCCTCAGAGCACTGAGGCCCTGCAAAACTCAGCACGGTACTTTGCTGAACACTGGTTTTTGCCTTGCCTCCTGGTTCATCAGACTGCAGGGCTGGAGCGAGCTCTTGGCGTTTTGTCGTTCGATTTCTTTACAAACCCATTTTGGGAGGAGAGGACATCATTTATCTTGGTACATTTGGCTCCCTATCTATCACGTTAACCAGGTGGGATTGGCGGGTAAGCCCACGGGCGGACGGGGAGGCAGTAGCTGGCCCAGATTTTTTGAACAGCTCTATGTTGATGTAGCTCACAGGGGGGCCCTGAGTGTGTCCGCGTCAGGGCTGACCCCTTCTTCAGGGCTCTTCTCACTCAGATTTCCTCGTGTCTTTGCCCTCACCCAGGTTGGAGGACACACCATGCTGCCTATCCGCTGGATGCCTCCGGAGAGCATCATGTACAGGAAGTTCACAACAGAGAGTGACGTCTGGAGCTTCGGGGTGATCCTCTGGGAGATCTTCACGTATGGGAAGCAGCCCTGGTTTCAGCTCTCAAACACAGAGGTACAACAGTACTGAGACACCTCAGCTGGAAACTCTACATTTTACGTTCTCTCCTTTCCAGACACTTGTAAAAAAGTTCATACATAGGTGGTCACCTCCTTGGTACCTGCAATACTTCCTCACTATGTCCCATTTCCAGCACAGAGATAAAACGCTTCTCCCTGGGAGAAGTGGCATTATCTCCATTTAAGAGCTGGGGAAACTGAGGCATGCAGGAATCGAAGGGCTCTGCCAAAGCCATGTACTGGCTCATCCTCAGTCTCTCCTGTCTAAAATCCTGACGTACCACATCTGATAAACTCTCGGAGTGTTGTCAGAACTGGGGATACCCAAATTACTGCTGTCGTCTAAGTTACTGTCATGACCTGCATTTCCTCTGCTCTCTTCCTCCTCACTTTGTAACTGAGGCTCTCACTGCACTCCCCAGTGTTTGAGAAAGCGTTTGAAGGCTGTTGTATAGCACACGGTGCATTTTTGTGGGGCTTTTTCCCATACAGATACCTACTATACGGTTTGCCCCAGTTCATTAAGGATGGTTCGGCCTTGTTATTTCTTTGAAAAGCAAAAATTGCAGCCCATCGGTATGGGGCTGTGCTGTAAAAATGTTGAGGGAAGGCTGGCTGGGATTAGCAGTGTGTCAGAGCTGAGGTTTGAGGTACATCAGCAGAAATGCATTGGAAGGTTTTTGCTCGGAATAGCAGGGGGTATTATAGAAGAGGAACAAGATGCATTGACATAGCAGTGTGTGGGAACCTTGCACATTTTTATCCTACTGTGTATCTAATGGATTTCAGAAATTTCACCTTTTGTAATGAGAAATGTGCATTTTCTGCTTTCTGGATACAGATCCCTTAATTAAGTGAGTTGCAGAGATGGCAAATCCAAGGTGTTGCTTTACAGCTGTAATACTTGCCCATTCGTGTGCTCAATGGGGCCTGACTGTATATCCCAAAGTAGCACACGCAAACATTTTAGAGACACAAACAATGGAATAGACAGCGACAGAAGTTATTTGTCACGCTATTTAATGAGCTGCTCTTGCATTCCCTGGGAGGGTAAATACAAACACACGCAAATGAGCACATGTAGCTTGTACGGGGGTGACAGGCACGCTGGAATACGACAGCTCAGCTGCCCCTGTGGTTTCTGCCTCAGTTTCCTTTGCAGGGCAGTAGGACTGGAAATAGTCACCCCTAGCCTGGAGGGAGGAGGGCTGCTTAAAATCTGCACAGATACAACTGTAATGGCTTTGCTACCATGCCTGGAAAAATCTTGTCCTTCCCTTTCCTATGATTGTATCCACTTTGTTCTGAGAGATTCCCACCCCAGACCACATGATCCTGGTGGGAAAGAGATGCATTAGCTCTCATCTGCCTCCCTTTTCATAATTTATAGAGAGGTGACCAGAACCTGGGTGGCTGCAGGGAACTGACGCCTCCACCAGCTCCTGGATGGTGAGGTGTCAGAGCAAGTCTTGGCAGCCCCCTGGCCGCAGCTGCAGAGCCCTGTGGAGAGGCAAGTTAAAGGAGCTCCAGGCTGCCAGGACTGGACCATGAGCAATCCCCAGGCTGATTGAGCACTGCCACTGCTGGTGTGGGTACTATCAAGGCTGGCTCCCTCCTATGGCTTCGTATCTCCAGGGCATTTTTAGCAGATTTGTTCAGGGCTGAATAAGACCTCTCCTGAGCAGAGGGATGGGACAGGGCGCCACCTCACCTGAAAACCAGTCCATTAACTTCTCTCTATGCCCTTCCTTGCCCTGGAAAGAAATGGCCCACTGCAGGGCTCCTGTGTGTGTCCAGGATGTCCTGTTAGAAACCATAACTCACCTCCTCCCACAGGTCACGGCTGCCAGCAGCTTTACGGTGATGGAGGCTTCTCCCCACGCTGCGCCTTCCTCTCCCTGCTTTCAGCAGGTGCTAATCTCTCCCCTCTGTATTTATATGCAAACAGCAAAGTGATTAGTATCAGTTGAGTTGTGTGGCAGGCCCATTACTATTCAGAAATGATAAATTCCAAACAGCCCTTGCTGGGTGGCTTCCCTCAGCCCACTGCTTGGGATCTGTGTTTATCTGCAGATTGTGGCAGGTCACTGGCATGCTGCAATGCTGGGACTCATCAACTCCAACCAAGGAGGCCAGACGGTAATAGCAGCTCTTTGACAAATCATACCCTGCTTCCCTTTGCATCCATTCCTCCGGTGAACAAAATACAAACAGACACTTAAGGGAGTCCTTTCCAATGGCGTCCCCCCCGAAGAGTCTTTAATGCTGTCCAAGAGCTCACATTTCTCTCATTAGCAGCACCGACCTGACCCAGAACAGTGTGTTAGCACTGCAAATTTTGTTTCCCCATCACAGATGTGATTTGAGATGAAATTTCGTGCTTTCAGCTGCTTTTCTATGTCAAAATGAGGCAAAGCTGCCCTTGGAGATGGAGGTAGGAAAAGGTGCCTTGAACTCTCCCTTGTAGAACTCTCCTGGGCTTTGCAATGGAAAGGAATCTCGATTTTCAGGGGAAAAAAATATCATTTCAGCTGTGCAAATTATTATTTTAGTTTGGGGCTTTTAAGGCTTTTTTTTCCTTTTCAACTAGTGGGAAAAACTGACATCCTAAATTAAAACGTCATTTAGTTGGGTAGCGGCCTGCTATTTGGAGAGAGCATTGAGGTAGGTAGGTGTCAAATGAGGAGTTTTTTGGGAACTGCAAGACTGCAGCCGGAGACAAGCTTTTCACTGTAAAATTACTGTTAACAACACACAAACAGGTGAGCCCTGAGGGTCTGCAGACCTCTTGGCTTCTCAGTGCTGCCATTCACTAAATGGTACCACACCAGCCAAGATGTAGCTGGGACAGGACATCCTCCAGGAGCTGCCCGACTGGTGTTCAATGTCTCCTGTCTTTCTTTCTTTCAGGTCATTGAGTGCATTACCCAAGGCCGAGTTTTAGAAAGGCCTCGAGTCTGCCCCAAGGAGGTTTACGACATCATGTTGGGCTGCTGGCAGAGAGAACCTCAGCAAAGGCTCAACATCAAGGAGATCTACAAGATCCTTCATGCTCTGGGCAAGGCCACACCAATCTACCTGGACATCCTTGGCTAGCAGTGGCCACTTGTTGAAAGTCCCTGCTCCTTCCTTCCGTCCTTCCTTCCCTCTCCCCCTCCCAAGTCCTTTACCCCTCAGCTCCCAAGCAAACATCTTCATATAAACTCAAGTGCCTGCTACACATACAACACTGAAAAAAAAACCAACCTAAAATCAAACCAACAAAAATCTCACAAAACTACAACCTGTAAGGCAGTTTGGCTTATATATATTTATAGATATCTTTCTCTCTATAACTTCCACACCAATACAGAAAGAAGCTGCTGTTACAGAAAATTATAAGACTTTAAAAAAAAAAAAAAGAAAGAAAGGAGAAGGTATCTTTCCCCCGAGCAAAGAAGCAGTGACTTGTAACCCTGCTGTGAGTATGGTTCGGGCTGCTGGGCAGGGCTCTAGACTGGCTACGGCAGCGATGCCATCCCGGGTAGGAGCCCTGGGAGGAAAGCCTTGCCCTGGTTGTATGATATGCACTGAATGTGTGAAATCAGTCCTCCCTTTTCCTCCTTGCCTCCCTCCCTCCTTCCCAGCCCGCAGGTGATGGGCGCAAAGCCAGGGCAGTGCCCCTGGATGAACTCTCTTTTACCAATCCCTTCCCTCCCTCCTTCCCGGTCCTTCCCCATCCCTCTCTGGCTTCCTGCCTTTTTTCCTCCCTCCAACATTTCAGGAGACAATTTTTCTAATTTGTTGATTCTTAAATGTATAGACTCAAGGCTTTCAAACACACAGTCAAAGGATTGTGGCACCTACGGGTAAAACACACACCGGGAACCAGCCGCCCTCCCACAGACGGCGAGCCGGTGGGACCCAGACCTCCTTCCTGCCCCGCTCCAGGGCCAGGAGAACAGCGGGATGGAAGAGGCTGCACAAAGGAGTCGAGGAGGGGAGGTCCTGGAGACCCGGTCCTGCATCATCCCCAACCCATTGCAGTGTGCGAGACAGGAGTGCCGTTGGCCCAGGGCGCCCAGCGCAGGCGGCGACTTTGGGAGGAACAACACCCCCATCCTCACCTCTCCTTTTTCTCCTACCCTTCACTTTTGCTAGTGGCCATGGGGTTGTTCCCCCTCCCTCAGATGTCTGCACCGGGGCCAAATTGGTCTCTGATGTAAACCTTCAGCAGACAGGGTTGGATCCCTGCTCCCCGCAGAGGGGAAAGGCTGCAGTGTGCAGACAGCCGGGAGCTTTCCTGCATCCTTGGCTGGGCATGCCTATGGGGTTGGCATATCCCAGCGCACTGCCTTTTCCCTCCCCATCCCTGCCCCATGCCTCAGTCCAAAGCCTCAGGCACAAGTCAGCGGGGGACAGGGAGGGGGACAAGGATTTCGAGATGGCTGGGAACCTACCAACACCTGCCTGCGCCCCCCCTTGCCATTCTCCTCACGTCCCCATCCCCTGAAAGGATTGATGCATCTGCCTTTGAGCTGCTGTGAAATGCAGAGGCCGAAGAATAGCTCCACAGGCAGCCCCGGGAGGAGGGGGGGGAAGGAGGGGAAGGTGCCTTCAGGAGCAGACGGCTCAGCGGATGGCCGCAGCAGCCAGCCTTGCATCTCAATGAGGATAAAGGCCTGACAGGCAGCGACAGGGGGTGGTGGGGACAGCGAGGGAGCGACAGAAGCATCCTCCCTACAGCCCACCTCCTTCGAGCAGGAAATAATCCCAACCTGGGGAAAGGCTGAGTCAGATGCTGAATCCTGTCTGTCCAGACTAGGCTGAGAACACAAAACCTTTCTGGGTCTTTTTTTCGTGTGGCTCATGGAGGATGCGGGGGAACCTCAGCTTGGCAGCCGATCTCAGGAGCCAGGGAGCGGGCGGCACAGGCATTGTCAAGGCAATTTTGAGAAGGCAACAAATGCCAGAACAAAAATAGCCTGCTCGGATGCGGCGCTTGCCTGGAAGGGAATGCAGATGGGGGAAGAGGAGAAAGAGAAGGGATCTTGGCTCCTTCCCCAAGGCCAGAGTAGTGTTCATGACCAGGATGCAAGGGGAGACAGGTGACTCTGGTTATGGCTGGCTACTGAAAGGGAAGATTTTGTGTCCTCTCCTCATCTCCTTTGTCTCTTGACAAGCCCTACCTCCCACCCATGTCTCTGGCATGACCCGGCTTATGTTTTCAGACAGGGGCAGGGGACACCACTACAAGGAGGTTTGCGGTGGCAGCAGTGGCTGTGGGTTTATTCTATGTTTATGTAAGGAGCAGTGTAAGCTTTGGGTGGGAGATGGTGGGTGTAACCGTGTGGGAGTAAGGATGTAACTTTCCTCTGCGTGCTAGAGAGATCTGGACTAGTAGGACAGACTCGTTCTGATGGAGGCTGAGCAGACTGCCACTGAACAGGCACCAGCAGCTCACAGCATGGAAACAGAGATGGCATGGTCAGGGACAAGGGTGTGGACTGACTCTGAGAGTCTGCACGCAGTAAGTGTACCATGCCAGGCCTCAACAGTAGGATCTTGCTGCTTTGTGAGAGGGCATCCAGTTTTCCTCATCTGCCTACTTACGTCCACCTTTGAAAGGGAAAAAGATAGGTTGAAGGGTTACAAGCCTTGGCCTGGCTCCCTTTGCATGCAGGCTCCTTTGGCTAAAAGGACTAGAGATTCTGTACAAGGGGAGAAAAAGGAATGGCTGTTAATTGCCCAGTGTCTCCAAAAGAAAACCCTTCCTTGGGGCTCTTACTCCAAATGGCTTCTTGCTCTTGTGGCTCCCAGACACTGTGCCAGATTTTGCAAGGCTACCATTTGTTCCACCCTTCTCTCGCTCTCCTTTCTTTTTTGGCCAATATCACGGGCCTTTACACTATCAAATCACATCCAGACACTGTGTTCCCATAGCTGATGAGATTCTCCTATCACCATTCTGCACACCAGCTACATCCTCCTTTCCTTCCTTCTTTCCTCCTTCCCCTCATGCCCAGCACCACCACCCTGTCCCTTTTACCACCTCTTTGTATGGTCACGACAGCGAGGCGAGCTCAGGAGCCAAGCATGACACGGAGCCTTGGTGCTGCATGGTTATGAATAAGTAATCTATGAGAGGCAAGGAGATGGGTCCCCAGAAGATGTGAAGTGGCTGAGACCAAGGTTCAGGCTGTCTGACTGCTTTGCTCTTAGCCCCACCAAGTGCAGTGACTGCCTCCGAAAAAGGTCCTTTTGTCAAAGTTAATTGTGAACAATTGCTCAGAAGAGCAGGATAAGCTGCAGTTCTGTGATGTGATGTCTTCCCAGCTGCTGCTGCTTCTGCTGCTTTATGCCCTTGGCCTGTGGATGCTGGATGGAAGTTTGTTGCAGGGGAGGAGGAGTTTTTGTGTTTGAAGACATGCTGGAAACTGCTGCATCCCTTTTTGGCATGACAGTTTTGGAGGGGAAGAGGGAAAGCAGCTGTGCTGAGTTCCTAGTGAACACCTCGAGACCTCATTTCCAGAAGCACCTTTCCTGGACCAGAAGCGGACCTTCCCTGCCCATCAGCACTGGTGATGGTGCTCTTCCCTGCAGGAAGACTGGCTCTGGGGTGGCCCTGCTTCATGTGAGGGGAGGAAGAAGAGCAGATTTAGGGGGGAAACTCTCACAGAGCGCCATAAATCGTGAGTGTGGGGACTGTCTGGAGGCAAAAGAGAAATGATTTCATGCTCCTCCGTTTCCGGGTGAGATACTTCCCATTGCCCTGCCTCTACTAAGAGCAGACAACTATCCCTGCTTCCTGGGAACACCAACAGGTCTCACCCAGCCCTGGGGCAAGCCAGACCTCTAATTCCCAGCAAGCCCAGGCAGACGTTCCCAGCACCCAGCCTCCTCCATCAGCAGTCTTCTCAAGGGTCTTGTGAAAGGGAGCTGGGAGGAACGCTGCTCTGAGCACTGCTGAGAAGGGGCCATCGGGTCTTCCCTGTCCCAGCTGCATCCTGCTCCCTAAGAATTAAAATTGTTAGCACCAAATCAGTCACCCAAGGGTGTCAGTGAAACGATGCTTTCTTGCAGGTGAAGGTGCTATTTTGGTGCATGGTACAAATGGCAGTGGCATGCCAGGGCTGCAAACTGTGGGCAGTAATTGTGGCTCCAGCCTCAGGGGCTCATCAGTGACCTGTCTTGTCCTCTCCAGCCATTACGGTTCCTTCCACCTCCAGGTTACAAGATGAAAGCTGAAAGGTAGCTAAGGGAAGACATGCAGTGATCTGCCGCAATGAAAGTCCATCCTGTCCTCTCACCAAGCTTGCCTGTCTGGTCTTTTTAAATGTCCCTCAACGCATGTATTTTAGGAGTGAAAAAGAGCCTGGGCTGTCTCATTTCAGGCCTGTCCTTGGGTCCATGGGGTGTTGAATTGCAGACAGGTGACTCTGGGAACATGTGCTGCCCAGACAAATGTGAAAAATCTGGAATGCCTTTAGAGAGGCTGCTTTGCTTAAGAGACATCGGTTTTGTGCTGTCTGCTTGTCCCCAAGAGTGGGTGGAACAAGGTGAGAAAATATGTGGGGAAATAAAAAAGCCAAGGAAAGGGAAAGACTGGTTTTAGAAGGCAAGTATATTGGGTTGGGAAATTGAGACTGGTTTTGGGAGCGTGGCATAGAATTTTAAGTTGCGCTGTGGATACAAGCTAAAACCAAAACAACATACTAGAGCTCTAGGAAAAGTTAGCTATAATGCTGGGCAAATACTGGTTTAAAAAGGAGACAGAAATCAATAAAAGTAAGGGACCATTTATGCAGACAGAAAACAAAATCTCTAGGGTCTGTGCTTTTTGGTGATTTTTTTTTTTTCCTTCCTATAAGAAAGTACAAATAAAGGAAGGCCTGAAAAACCTATGTTTTTTCAGGACCACAGGTAGAAATATAATACTATGTAAGTTATTTCCTTTCATATGAAAGGCTTTTATTTGCCAGAACTCAAATGCATGAGTTTCCTTGAGTTCAGTATATGGGCTGAAGAATGCAGACCTGGGTCACTGCAGGCCCACAAAATCAGAAGCAGTTCTGAACACTTGGCAAGCAGTCATTCACGTGCCAGCCTGCATGGAGACAGTATTTTGTTCAGCATGTCATCTTAAGAAGTTTTTTTTTTAAATGCTTCTCATTTGCCTGCCCCCCAGGGATTATCTACATCCTTTTCCCTATTGTGACTCCCGATGGTTAATGAAAGGGCAGTGCAAGTAGCTGAATTTTTGGTGTACCGTATGTCCATTTTTGCTTCCTTATCTCTCCAGGAATCATCTGAACCACTACAGCCATGGCTCACATCCCATGTTTCTGTAACAGCCGTAGGTGTGTTTTCTGGTCATAAGACAATGGTGAAGATGAGCAAGCTGAGGAAATGGGATCCTGGCTGTGGTACCATGCTGTAGTGGCTCCTCTAACAGCTGGAAGGCTATGGGCATCAGCAGGGCCCCTCTGCTATGAGGCTCAGCAGGCATAGGCATGCTTTGACACAACCCAAAAGGCTTATTCACTATTCAGATGTAGTGGCTTTCTGATGGATGGTAGGGTCATCGAGCCTTGGCATAGTAGTGCTGCTAGTCTCCAAATGAGCACCAAAAATAGAAAAAAGAGAAAATTCCCCTCTCAGCACTGCTTTCCAGGAGTGGGCAAACTTGCTTAATTCTAAGATGACTTCTCTACTCCTGACCCGATGCGTCTCTTAAATCAGTATGCATTTAATTTTTCTTTAAGTAGCTGTTAAGTCCTAAAAAATCTTTTCCCTTTACCACTCTTTCTGGAAGCAGGGATATTGAGTTTCAAGCCTGGAGAAAGTATGTGTTTTCAAACCATGTCTGGCAGTGTCATAAATGACACAGACATAGACATCAGTTGCTGCTCCAAGAGGAATGCAGGAGCATTCCATCTCTCCTGTGCCTCTCATTCCCTTCCAGTACACTACTGAGCCATGAAAGAGCAAGAGAAGTACTAGGAGTCCCATTTCTTGCAACTTTGAAAAACTGAACTAAGGAAAGAGATAAGAGACCAAAGAGAAAGAATGACACAATCTTACAACTTTCTTCCAGGGCTGAGCTAAGCAAGCTGATAGGTTGGTTTCATCTCGATGGCTTGAGTTTCTCACAGACCCAATCTGACAAATCTTTTCAGACTAAAGCAATGACCATTGGTTCCTCCTGCCTTCTGCTAGTCCCTCAATCTTAGCATCTCTCCAGGGGGAAAGGAGGCACAACAAATCTAACCATCACTTCCTCACACCATCAGGAGTCCTCTATGGGAACTGATCACCTGCCCAGCACAAGCGACTGATCCTACGGCTGAAAACTTGAGCAGTTGTTCTGAGGAGGTGTTTAACTGCTGAACTACTGGCTGCTTAGGACAAGGTCCCAGCAGGGAAGGACTGAAATACTTCTAAGGAAAATCATAGCTCTGGGAGGTCCGAATGTCTTCTTGCGTGCTTTCTCTTGCTCTCTGCTGGCTTCCAGCCTCTCCAGTCTTTGCTGCTTGATACTTAGATAGCTGAGTTTCTGCATTCATTCCTTTTTCAGACCACAGAGAGCTGGTGAAGCTGTTTGATTTCGATGTGGTAGGTGAGATAAGACTTTTCCCCCCTGCCCTCTTCTTTTTCTCCCTGTACGGCTCCTGTCCTTGCAGTTCTCAGGACTTGACTAGCAGAGTTTTTAAATGAAACGAAAGTCTTAATGTGAGGTGAATCCCAAGACCACAAACAGTTTGGACTTCAAACAGTGAGAAAATTGGCGCCGAATGATTCCGCACACAAAGCAGAAAACTTTCATTTCCTGCAGGCAGGATGGAATTGACTGTTATATTAAGACTTCAGAAGAAGCACTGCCCCGGAGTAATTTCACTGCTGTCAGGCAGTGTTGACATCTAGATTAACCTCTGTGCAGTGAATTTTACAGCAAAGCTCATTGTAATGCATGTGGGGTATCTCCTGTAAATCCCAGCTGAAGCCCATAGTGTCCCACCCTTCTGCACAGGAGAAAGGGTCGGGGAGCAGCTGCTATCATTTTTGACCCCAGCAAAGCATGACTCTAACCTCATCCAGGCCAGTTCTGCTGAAACTGATTTTCTACCTTGCTAAAGTGACAGTAGCTCTAGGCTGTTTTGTTGGGCTTTTTTAATTCCCCAAAGAGGTTTACATCACAAGGCTGACTTTTTTTGCCTGTGACAAACAGCTCCCTTCACATACGCACCCAGCAACACAGTCCTAATTAAAAGGCACTAGTTAACCAGTGGCAATTAGCTGCTTGCGCTGATTAACTCCAACACATACAATCCCCATACGCAATGCTCTGCTCAGACGTGATCCAGGAGTAAATGGCAGACAAACTCCCAGCTGATGTGAGACAATGGCATCCAATCCTCCCCACCAGCCCACAGGCACACTATTAACTGTCTACCAAATCAAAACTGCATGAATTAAAGAAGTTCACACGGTTCACTCAGTGCAAGTCAGAGGATATTGCAAAAGAAGCCTCTTGACTCCTGAACTCAGTGCTCCTGCTGTAAAGTTGGAAGTGTAGGCCAGGCCCCTAAGCCCTTTAGTCTTTTGCTGTAAGAGTAGGTGGAGCAGCAAGAGTTCCCAGGCAGGAGCACAACTTCTTCACTTTTGTATAGGTAGAGACAATCCTGCCTGGAGGTCTCAAGATGCATCTCTGAGATGCGCTTCTTTGTAAAAAGACCACTAGCACCTAAAAAAAAAAAAAAAATGGAGGAGGAAGGGAAGTTTGTTTGTGCATTTTTGCCACAACTTCTTATTCATACACTTATCTTCACACTCAGACCTTACTCTGCAGTCATCTGCAGGAGGTTCTAGGCAAGAGACAAAGTATCAGGTGCTGAACGGATTAGCCACTAACCCTAAGGGCAAAATTTCAATAGTTCTAGAAATCTTTCAGAGCCCATTCATCCTTTCACTCACAGCTCTTCATAGTAGGCTTACTGTTATTGTCAAAGGCTTTGGATTGCCTGTGAAGAGGGGACATGCCCATAGTTTCCCCTCATCTTCAGATAGAGTTATGTGTCTCTGGCATTTCTGTTATCGGGCCCATCAGGAAGATTTCTTCAAACTAACATCTATTACCCCCAATCAGAATACAGCTGAAAAGGCTACCCAAGGTTATAGAGAAGGTCAAGCTGTTGCTTTGGACTGGAATTTGCTTTGGAAGGAATTTGATGGACCAATTTAACCACCACAGCACATCAAAACCTGGTGGCTTCATTTAAAAAGTAATCAGTATTGTATTTCGCTTTAGACATCCGTGCATTAGTGTTCTGCAAATATGATTTCCTCTTTGTTTGCATTATTGATGCCATAAAATGTCAGACACATTAAAGAAAAAAAAAAAAAAAAAAAAAAAGAGGCCAACCTTTGGGGTTTGGAATGATTCTGGCTGAATTGCAGTTGGGTTACTTTTCTTTTTATTTCCCATGGTAGCGATGCACTGTTACTCATTCTGCTATTGCTTTACAAAGAGTTCTCTGTAAGTGCATTTATTCAGCCAACCATATTTCATGAAACACATAACCTTGATATTTTTTGCTGTATGTGTTAGTGTGTGTGTGTGTGTGTGTTGGGGGGGTGAAAGGGAGGTGGAGCTTTTTACAAGAGCACTCCCATGTCCGGCAGTATGTTGGCTTTGTGCAATGCCGTGTGACTCCTGTCTGCTCAGATGGCTGGTTTGATTTAATCTCAAGAACTGAATTTGTGATCAGGATTTGAGGTCTTCTGCTTTTGCACTGCCCAGAATCTGTTATCTGCTTTCAGCATTCAGCAGCCATCTGTTATTCATAATGGTTCCTAGATGTCTATGCTACAGAGATTACACAGGACTTCAGTCCCAGTCATGTGATATAGGGATACAGTGGAGCAGTCTAAGAAAGGGGCTCAACTAGGACTGAGACTGCAAGGTCATCTGGTCACACACGAGGCCCTTGCCAGCTTCATACAGCAAGAAACCCCCAGCATTTCATGAGCAACTTCCTGCCCAGCTCTCTTGTTCTGACTCCAGTTGTGAGGAATTACCTTCAGATGACCTTCAGACCTCCTTATCTTCACAAAGCCATCTCAGAGGCATCCAAAGAGCTCAAAGAAGAGATGACAGGGGCTGAACAGGTGTGTAATTCAGTGTTTTTCTCCCCCTTTTTCATCAGGGGCGAAGATAGTGAAAGTGACAGAACTGAAAAATTATTTTCCCCAACATGAGTGATCCAGTTTCTTTTTAAACTCAGATATTTAAGATGCCATGCAGCAGTACCTATAAATATGCCTTGAAATGTTGAATGAGCACAAAGAGTCTATTTGATTTTGTTTTTATGCCTGTAATTTCTCTCACCAAGAATTCAGCTGTTACTCAGCTCCCAGCAGGTTGTTCTGATTGCTGGAGAGATGGTTGGGATTGATTCTGGCTGTGACCTGTTCTAGTCCAGCCTCATTCTTATGCAGCTAGTTTGAGACAATAGAAATAATCAGCAAGGGACTGAAATGTTGTTCCTGTGTAACTAAACCTTCTCATGCAACACCAGGTTAAACCTTGAAAGGGTTGAAACCCCACAACTTTGTCTGAAGTTGTAAAGGCTGTGGATACTGAGAGGCACTGCAGACAACTGTGATGTTAGGAACAGAATGGCAAGCGAGAGGAAGAGAAATGCTACAAGAAAAACCCCAAATATTATATCAGAGAAGACATTGGTTGGTTTATAATGCAAGAAAATCCACTGCTGTACATGAGAAAAGACTCAGAATATTCACCCTAGCAACAAAGAAGATTGGCCATCAGGACAGGAGTAGCTTTCTATCCTACAAACCTCCCCTCACTTTTAATTTCCTTTTTCTCCTTCTCCTGCTAATACAGAACAAGTCCTGTCTTATGGCTTTCTTGAAAAGTGAAATTAAGGTAAGAGGCAGATTTGGGAGAGGAAGAGAGACGAGACCAGATCCTGCTGGAGTGTGGAAGAGCTTTGTAGCCCTGCACCTTTTCAGTAGCAAGTATCTGGTGTGACTCTGCCTTTTTTAAAAAAAAACCAAAACAAAACAAAAAGAAACAAAACCAAACCTCTATTTGGTGCAGGTAGTGTTCGCAATGAGGATAAGCCAGTTCAGTCCCCAAGAATAATAACAAAAGAAGCTCCCAGTGAGCTGCAGGTTTTAGAGGACCCAGAGGCGTCGGGAGCCGCGCCCCCTGCGGATCAGCACCACGGACAGCGGCGGCGCCCGCCCGCTTCCCCCTGTGCTCCGGCCGCTCCTCCAGGCGCTCCGCCTCTGGAAGAGGAACTAATTTTACGTGCCTCCTAATTTTATTAGCAGAGTGATGTGGTTCAGCCTTGGCCATCCACTAAATTCACTGTCAGTAAAGGGTGAACAGACAAAGCTCTTGGAAAAGTCAAAATAAGGGGCATATAAATGACAGTGTTGCTCCTGAAAGTTATTTTGACATCAATCCATAAAAAAGACACATTAGCCTGTGATGGAGAGTTGTCAAAAAAAGAGTCAGACAAAGATGAAGAGCCACGTAGGGAAAAGCAGGTGTAAACAGGCAAGGCTCCAAATGGAGAAGTACTCATATCTCACATAAAAAAAAAAAAAAAAAAAAAAAAAAAAAAAAAAAAAAAAAAAGAACAAGTATTTCAATATCCTCAATATCCAGCTTGCTCAGCCTGCATACTTGGGATTTCATCCCACTTGTTTTTCTGGATCACACTGAGGTGGATATACCTCAAATTAAAGCTGAACATCTCCTGAACATCACAATTGTGGTAAGAAGCTACTGGGGAGCAGGATGCAGGCCCATTCCATCCCTGAAAAACTTACATTGAGGAAGAAAATCCAGAAAAGTGGGCCAGAAAGATGAACTATCCTGTCCCTCTCATTCCACTTCCCAGAAGCAGTTTCCTCTGTATCCCAACTCCCCAGCTGTCATTGGCAGTTATTACTATGGGACATTTTTACTGCCACTTAGAGATAGTGGGGACTGGGAAATACCTGAGACACAGGACCTCAAAACTTGCAAGTGACAACACTGAAAATGAGGAATCGAGGCCAGATTTGTGATGCTTAGGGCCATCTGGAAGTCAGAAAGGATGAGCTTGCAGGGGATGGCAAAGATGATTCAATAAGGGTGCTAAGGGAAGGGAGTAAGGAGGCCTACTGGGACCCAGGGAGAGGAAGTAAATGGGCAAGGACTTAATGCTCAGTGAGGGGTCAGCAATGGTGAGAGTAGAGAAAGTCAGATGTTAGCTGTAGCGAGGCAGAAGAGAGCCGTGATCAAGGAATAACTATGGATGTGAGGAAGCAGTCACTACGAAACGATGTGTGCTCATCTGAATGAGTCCTGAAGGTTCCTCCAAACCTTCAGCCTTGCTGGGCTTCTCCCAGGCCCACCTTCTCTTCTTCAAAACCTTACAAATGTCATAATTTTCATTGCATTTATTCTGCTTTCTGATAGCTCTGGTTTCAGTACAAGCAGGTTAGATTGTTTTGGTTCTCCTCACTCCCTCTGCTTAGCCCCCACACCCAGCCAATTCCCTGTGTGAAAGAGAATTGCCTTTTTTTTTCTTTTTTTTTCTTTTCTTTTTTTTTTTCCCCAGCTGTGTCCTTTAAAATTTCAGCTAAACTGGGAGGCAATTTCTTGCATGAGAGCTTCGTATAGATAGGCTTAAAGCAGAACAAAATTAAATAAATAAATACACTAAATTACTTCCCCCTCCCCTACCTTGTCTTAACAAAGTACTATTTTACATAAGTTATCTCAATAGAAATGAAGAATTTTTGTGCAGGCAAATGATTGACAGTCCTTCTGGGTCAGGCAAGGTTTCCCCAGGTAAAGGTTGAGGCTACACAATCTTCCTGGGTGAATGCTGTCTTGGGGTGTTCAGGATACATTGTGGGATGCTGTTTAGGGGCTGCATCGTGCACTTGCCTCCAGTGATCTCTGCAAGACATCTGTGTTGAAGTAGTATTGTCCATCAGTGGCTTGAGTGGCAGCGTGATGGCTTAGACAGAGAAAGTACTGTGATTTCCTATGCTGATATTCCTCCCACAAGGAGAAACACCCACGCTACAGAAAACTGCAAGGGTAGACCTCCAGGAAACTACTCCAGCTCCCAGCTGAACTGCCCTTCAGTGATGCAGGCAGGCTTAGCCTCCAGAAGGTGCTGGTCCACAGCTCACTCCAGCAGACGAGCTGGTATTGAGAGGAGGATGGGGCTACATCTCAGAGGAAAGACATTTTGATGGCATTTTTGTTGTTACTATTATTTAAACCAGCTTATTTTAATCTCAGTTAATGTCATTGAAAGTCTGCCTGAGCAGAAACCAAATCCTCTGGTGATGTTTGCTGAATTGATTTTTTTTTGGCAGATTTTTTTTACCCCATGTTTTTTATCCATGTTTGCTTGATTGGGGGGTTCTTTTGCATCTTTTGAATCCTATTTGCCATTTTGCAACTGAAATGTCGGTTCTCAACCTTTTCCATCTTGCAGTCTCCCCTTCTCCAAATCAAAACTCACCATTTTCCCCTGCTGGGAAGAAACCAGGTTACCCCTCAAGGGAGAACCTGGTGAGAGCAAGGTGATCGTGATCTCTGCCTGCCCATCCCACCTCCACAGCTCCAACTCAGAGGATGAGGAACCCTGATCTGAGTACTGGCCAAGGTAGGGTCCCTGCTTTTCCCCTACCTGCCACATCATGCTGCTACCCTGGAAGGGGACGACTCATACAGTGTTAATCAGACTTACAAGAAGACTTTTTTAAATTAAGGATTTGCAATGAGGTCAAGGGACCCTTTAAAGTGCTGAGGTATTTACACTCCCCAGACCTTCCCTTCCTTCCTGCCCTGCTTTTCCCCTTCCTCTCTCCCCAGCCTTGAAATGAAACAGAAAATTATTTTTTTAAAACTGTGTTGATAATTTATGTTTAGTATAAAGGATGATTTAATGGCATCACCAAAGGTCATTTCTTTCATCTACGTGTTACTGCCCCAGCCCCAGAGGCTGTGCGTTCCCTTTTCCCCATAACTCCACTGCCCTCCCTTTCGTTCCCCTCACACATCCCTCTGTCACCACCCCACCACAGCGTACCACAAACCAGAAACCTGCTTCAGGTTCAGCCAATGACCGTTGGAGAACAGAGATTTCAAACTGAAATCTCCACTCCAGACCACCACAAACTGGAAACATTTCCACCTTGAAAACAGTCAGTTGCTGCAAATGAAAGGCAGACTCATTTCTTGAATTATGTAAGTTTTTTTTTTAAAGCCTTTTATATCTATTTACATGTGTGCGTGCGTGCACCACGTGTACACAGTGGTATCTGTGTGCACAGACGCACACAAATCTCTCTCTCTCAAATATAAATATAATGTATGTTAAAGCTGTAAATATTCCTTGGTCATGTGTCTCTGTCTTCTTCAAAGTATCATATCCTCAGTGTTACGTTACCAACTCCATTTATTGATTGATGAAACTGTGTGTAGACCTGTACCCTCCTGACATAGTTTATGTAGCTCTCTCTTCTCAAATAAAGTACAAAACTACCACTAGCAGGTCCTCCTCTCTTTTTTGTTCCATGCTAAACATTCAGGTTTAGTTCATAAAAGTCTAAGCTGAAAATTAACACAGTTTCCATCTATTCCTACAGTGCAGGAACCTCCAGATGGTGTTTTAAAACTTGTGAATTGCTGGTCTGGCCAGCAAGCATAATGGCTGTTACCGAAATGCAATAATCTGTAGGTAAAATGTTGTCCCGACTGTAGTAAATGAGAGTCTCACTATTGACCCGATTCATTCTTCCCACCTACCCCCAAGTACAACCTACACCAACCATAGTTCACTTCATCGTGGTACAAATGTCCATGCTGCTCCTCGCCTCTGTCAGGGAGTCTCCACGTGTAAGAGACGGACCGTGAATTTCCTGATGAAGGGCAGAAGGCCCTCCAAACCTTCAATGGAATGCCTCACACACTCTTAAGGACATAAATAGTGCAGGCCTGGTTTTCAAAGAACTTATAAGACTAACACTTCTGGTGCCTGAAAGCGTGGGAGAACCATCTTGTGAAGACAGGATAGTTCTGCCACTCGTGTGATGAGCTTGCTAGTTCTCAGTTCTCAAGGCCATTGTGTCCAAAAAGTGACCTTTGCTTCTTTATCTGTGAAATGCATATGAAAGTGCACACCCCTGCATATGCTAATGAAGATTATAGAGATCGTGCTAAACATGTATGACTATAGCTCTCATCTCCCCACCCAAATCATGCTACACGTCACCTGGGAGAAGGGAGAAACCTGAGACAAGGCTGTCCTCAGCAAGGGGGGTGGACCGTGCTCATTCAGCAAACATAAAAGGGGAAAATAAGTGCCCCTGGGGGGAACAAAAGAAGAAACAAAAGAAGAAGATAGTGCCTGGGAGGATTCTTCCCAAGAAAGAAGATTATGCCTGGTAAGATTCCCTGAAAAAGACACTGGAACCAGGACGGGTGATCTCTTTCTCTGTCTTTTTCTCTGTCTTTTCCTTTCTCTATCCTTCAGTTTCTCTTTTCTCTTAGAATTGCTAAGTAACAGTTAGAGTTGTGAAGTAACGACCTTAAGTACTGTTTGTCTTAAATTACTGCTTGTATAATTATTGTTAACTAACACCATGTATACCCCACCACTTACCATAATCTGTTATATACCTAACCAATTATTGTGGACTTCTTAAGACCTATACTAACCATTTTGGTAAGCTAATAAATGTTTCTATATTGACCTTGAGATTTATCTCACCTTAGTCCGCACTGTTGAGAATTTATGAATCTGAAGCCACTTACCCCCCCTCTTTCCTGAGAGTGGGACGTGACACCAGGTCATTACAGTAAGCAACTCTCCAACAGTGCAGAAAGCTCTCTTTGACTTTAAAGGACCCAGTCTCTTCCCTGTGTGTTGTTGGTTTGTTGTTGCCTGGGTTGCTCAGCACCTAAACTCAACTCTCCTGAGTCAATCTTGGGGCTGGGAACAAGACTCAGGATTATGACAAAATTCACTGCTGTCACTCGATCCCCCTTGACTCTTGACACTGGCTTTATGCTGAAATCATAGGGACCAGAGGATATTTACCACTGCACGTTGCAAAAAAGCCTTTGCACAGATACACTTACTGGGCAAAACCATAAAGGTGATTTGTGAAGTAACACCTAATTTACTGCAACTGACACCAGACTCTAGCTGCCAGGAATTTGACTGACAATTTCTATTTATTTATATCCTGCTATACAATATCTGCTTTAATGTTGTAAATTTTTCTGATTGGAATTTCACAGTGTCTGCCTGGATATTTATTGATCATAAAATAATCTGTACAAACCGTTACAGTCAAGGCAGGGAGACCGGCTGCCAGAGAAATCACTGGACAGGATCCGGGTACCAGTGCCCAGGTAACAGAAGATGCTCAGATGTTATTTTTACAGCATTATGTATTACTGAGAGCCAACCTTTTGAACTGCTTTTCTGCTGTTTCCCAAAAGCCTCTTCTGAAATGCTTCCAAGAGCCTGGTGTTGAGTTCCTACCAGCAACTCCATATGGACCCTGCTACATGCCTCATTTGCAGCTCCTCACCATTGAGAAATCCCACTTTTATAATGAAATCTGGTGTTTTCACAACTGTTCACTAAGACAGCCCACCAGGGAAATGTTTGTCTCTTTCTGCAGCAGCTAGAAGGACCACTTTTTTTTTTTTTTAATTTATTATTTTTGGCAGGCAAAGACAGAAGCATAAAATTTCTGCCCACAGGGGAAAAAAATTGTGAAACTTGGTCCCAACTGGGAGTTCCCACAATGCCCAGTGAAAAGAGTCTCTTATTTCATTCACAGCTTCAACTATGCAGCTTTCTAATATCACCAATAGATTTTTGCCTCCTTACTTTGCGCTGGGTTTTGTGGCGTTTTTTGTTTGGTTGGTTAGTTCGCTGTGTCTTTTTTTCATTTGGAGATTTGGGTTTGTTTTTTATCTTATGTTAAGGGAAACCTTTCCTTCCCTGTGGAAATTAGAGGCATGTGCTCTCCTCCAGCAGGTGCACACACAAGCTTACCTTAGTCCTAGCCAAACCCACCCTTTCCCCCAGAAGTCTACCCATCCCACCCCCAATCCAACATGCACCCACATTCTCACCTACAGCCTCCCAGTATGACCCCCTCCCAACCCAGTTCACACATATATACCATACCACTCAAAACCAACATTTTTCTGCCTACTCCTGCTCCTCCCCCAATGAATGCTGCACTAGCTAGTCCTTCTTGCTACTTTCTGAGCCCCAGTACCAGGCTGGACCTTCACTCCTCATCAAACACAGCTCCCTTTCCTTTCTCTCCATCAAAATAATAAACAGAAGCCAATGATCAACATTTTTGCCAAATTATCTCTGTATAGGCAGCCTGATGGACAGGGTTCTCTTTTATTGCTGATTTAAGGTATTTATATGATAGAGACCTTTGGAAATTCATTAAAAATACAATAAAGAACAAAAAAACCCTCATAATTTGAGCAAGTTCCCTAGGAGTCACCTTTTTCTGTCCCCACCCTCCCCAGTACCTATTGCAATTTGTCTTTGCCTATCCAAGACGAGGTGCAGTGGCTGGTGGAGCATCTAATAGGCTGGGAATTAAACCACACCAAAATAAACAGCAGCGGAGGTTGCCTACAGCTGGGCTGTCTGTCTACGGGCACATGCCCCAGACTGGTCAACATCCCTTGTAGGAAGGTGGGCGAAGGAAGGTCTAGATTTGCTCAGGGCTCCCTGTACTTCATCCTTGGCTTAGGACACACAGTAACCTTTTCAAGCTCCATAAAACCATTGACAAATTACCCTTTAGAAAGCAGGCAAGGCAAGCAGACCCCTGCGTCCCCTCTGGGTGGAGGGAAGGGAGAGGTCCTGGCCTTCCCCCAGGTTGCGGGGAGAGCCAGACAAAAGGTTAACAGCACAATGTAATCACAGGGTAAAAGCACGGGGTGGGAGCAGGGGAAATTATTTCCTGCTGAATTGTGGCTGCTGTTATACCCAGAGAAAAGCAGCAGGTATTCAGGAGCTTCTCATTAGCCAGCACGATTTCCATAAGGCTGTCTATTAACATTTTGTGGCTGTAATAAACACCTACATAATTAACACAAAAAAGAAGCCCTCTCTAGGCTAACTGAAGTGGCCAGAACAAGCTGGGAACAGCACAGGCAGGCCTGTTCCTGCCTGGAAATTTCTGCCTGCAAAGGAATTGCTCCTTCCATCCTCCTGGGATAAATTCCCTTGCAAAGAGTTAAGTTTTAATTTTTCTGTCTCCCTGTCTCAGTCTAGGAAGGCATCTACCTCTACTTTGCAGCTGGAAAAAAAACTGTTACAGAACAGGGTAGATGTTGTCCCTGCAAGTCCCCCGGGGAAGATTCAGGACACCCCAGTGTTCCCTAGCCCACTGCCATAGCTCTGAGAAGCTTTTTCCTGCTAAAAACCATCAGGGAAAGAAATCCCTTAGGAACACATGCATGATCCCAGCTAGCAGACAAGCCCCAGGAGCTCAAACAAAGTCCCCATGGAGAGAAGACAGGGTTTATTAGAACTTGGGCTTGTTTATAACCATGAAGTACTCTAGCACTTTGGGTCCACAGAGAACTGACGAATGATGGAGAAGACAGATATAGAGGTAAAACACGACCTTCCCAAAGCCTCAGTCACTGGCCTTCCATCCCTTCTCCATCCTGCTAAGGGCATTAACAACAATTCCGAGTATGGTACTCACAGGGAAAGCCTACAGGTGGATGTGGCTCCTCCAAAGCCCTCCCCCTCCTCCCCACCAATTGCCAAATGTGCCGCTGTGCACAGGAGATTGAGGACATGTCATTTTAACAGGGCTGCCTGTCCCCGTTCTGCTCCCCCACCTCATTTCAGCCTCCTGCTGCTAAGAATATGTGTGCCCTTTATCATAGCTTTGAAATAGAGAGAGACACTTTGGAATTCAATTAGTCAAACAGTTGCCACAGCAACAAAAACATATAAACTTAAATGATTTATACTCGCAGACACCACTTCAAATAGGAATAAATTTAATACAGCAGCTGGGAATGAAATGCATTGTACAATAAGAAAATTGTATTTTTTCTCTCCCCGATGATAGGCCTCAAGGTCTTAATGCAATATAGATTAAAAAGATATTTGGGCAGAAGGAAGCGGAATACATTGTGCTGTATGTACAATGCCTGCTTGGAGAGTACAACACCTAATGAGCATGTACATCTAATCACAGAGCTGCGATTCTGTTTGCAGACAGCCACAGATCAAAGATTGCAGCTGGCAAATTGACTGCTTGGTTTCACTTTCTTTCTACGACTCTCCTCCATCTCATGAAACCTTTCTTGTCGGCCCCCGCCCAGGAGAAAAACAAATCTACTCTTTTTCCACTGCAGAGCCAGGTCCCAGCCTAGTAAAGTGAGATTTGTGGTGGTTTTTTTCTAGTAGAAATGTTTTGACTCAAATATCATTCTAGGACTCAAAGTAGAAATTAATTCCAAGAAATGTGCAGAAATTTTTTTTCCTCTGCAGTAAAATTGCAAAAGCTTGCAAGGAGATATAGAATAGTCATTCAAAGTGACAGTCACCTACAGTAATTTTGCCCTTGAAAGGCTGAATATGTGGGGAATGCCACCCTCCCTATGGCTGTCCTTTGACTCTGAGATTCCCTGGACATAATTACAGGTACATGGGCTGAGATTGCACCAAAAATAATGCATGTACAGACTACAGGCATTAACACATCTTTGGTGCATCCACCACTCAGTAAACACAAATACATCTTTTCCAACCAGAAAAGATTTTCCTGTATGAAAAAGGGATGCAGGGACATACAGGAGTCTTGTGGTTAGTTTCCAGTAAACAGGAATTGTCCAAGCTATCCCCTTGCTTTCCAAAGGAAACCATGCAAACAACAGGAGCTGGTTTAACTCAGAATTGAGGCAGGTTGTGTGCTTACATCTCATCTGCCTCTTTGCTGAACTGCCAAATCCAGCCGATGTCAGACCTTGGGAGTGCCTGGACCAGAAACAGCTAAACAGCATCTGAAGTGCAAAAGAAAGCGGAGATACAACCTCTGGCTCCTCATTTGCCCCTCAGTGGAAGTTACTCCATCTTCCTAAGAGGCATTTTGGAAGTCATCACCTGCACCCACGAAGCCTGAGCACCCTCTACTATCAACAGGAGCTGAGACTGCTAAAACCCTGGAAGGCCAATACAACATTGTGAGCAACTGTATGACACCTTTCATCTGACCAAATAAACAGCATTTATTGTGGAAATAAGATCTTTATTTCCTGTCCAGATCATACTCATAGCACCTTCCTCTGCACTTCACAAGAACTTAAACGAGATGAATCCCACGTACTTTGGGACCCTTTGTGCAAAAGCAACTTCTCTGGCTTAGATTGTATATTGAGTAAACATTACTGGTCTGAGTACAAGACGGAAAAGACAGAAAAGTACCTTTGAGAGAAACAGAATACTTTTTTTCTAAGTACAAACAAACAAAAACACAGGCCATAGCTCCAACAGAAGTTACAGGCTCTTCAATGTAAAAAATAATTAGGGTGAGTTTTTCTTATTTGTTTTGGGTAGGAGGTCAAGAGTGCTGCTTATTATTAGAGTTGGCAGGTGGGGTAGGGAGTTCAGGATGCTTTGGGTGCAAATCAAGATCGACACCTGCAATTCTCTTTGGCAGCTATGGAAAGGAAAGCACGCAGATGCAGAACAACAACTAAACAAAGCTAATAATGAAATCATATTTATGTAGGCAGGAAGGAAGCTCAATTGCCAGGAGAGTACTAAAGTCTACAAGTGTAAATACATACCAAATAAGTTAGCTTGACGAGATGCCAAGTTTGTTCAGCAGAGTATGGCACTTTACTGCTGAAGTGCTCCTGCAGGAGGGAAACCAGGAGAATGTCAGAAAGGTCAATGGGTGAAATGTGTAGCTCCATCAGGAAACTATGCAAAAAAGCTCGTGTCAGTAGGACTTAGCACTGTCTTGTAAAGTGCCTCTTGGTCCTGTCACATTAAAGCACAAGCATTTTGCTCCAGAGCTCTGTGTATTACTGATCTAGAGCTCACTGCTCTCTTCACATGGCAAAGTAAAAAGCACCACAATTTATAAATGAAGGAGCTGATGTACTGAGGTTGCCCACTTAAAGGTTCTGGATGTCAAGCACAAACTCAGAGAAACAAACTTGTTTCAGCTGGCAATTTTGACACCATGAGGGATGTGGTGGGGCAAGTGTATGAGGATTTGTAGGACTTGTATGACCAATATTTGACTATGAAGGATCCAAGGCAATAAAGAAAATGAATAGCTTTACAATATCTGAGCCTCACTCTCAGACCAGACTATTCACACACTCTAAGCTAAGGGGGAAAAAAAAAACCCTACAAACCAAGAACAAATAGTACAAAGTATCTCTGGAGATGTTTAGAGTAGAAATCAGAACCATCACGATATTTAGGCCCCAGATCAATCTTCCACAGAGGCTGAAAAAGGCAAGATACTAAACAGTTGAAAGAGAGAGCTGAGCCAAAAGTATTCAGCCTGTGACAGCAAAAGTCTTGACTGAGCTGGGAAGTCCCCTTCATCTCCTTGTTCCTATGAAGGTAACATCTGTTCTAGCCTTTCCCTGCTCCATCCCTCTTTGGTCCAATGACATAGAGAACAGCAGGCTGGCATGTCCATCCCTGCTCCACTCCTTCTGGATTAGGGGATGGAGCAGTTCAGCAGCCGGCTCCCCAAGCCACAAACTACATTTATCACCATCTTTACACGCCTTTACACAGCTGGCTCTCCTGATGATAATGTGTTCTACAGTTTCCCTTGCTGGCGTGGCTTATGTTAATACTCCATTAACATTGCTAATCAGAGACAGACTTCTGGCAGCATCTCCTGGGGATGAGCAAATGTTGTCCTATGCCTTTTAGTTTAGGAGATCAGACTTTCAGATGAAATCCATTCCCAACATCTCTGATTTCAGCAATTAAATGAAGCTGCAACATCTGGGAGCTGTTCAATGCTGGATGCATGTGGTTCCTACTGCTCCAAAATAAGTCCTTTTAAACCCCCTTTTATGCCAATCCTCAGATATATGACATTTGGAACTTTAATTCACTTGGGAAATCAAAGTCTGCTAGAAAGACGAGATGGAATCAAATCAAAGATAAAAGATACAGAAGGTCCTGAAGGTCTAAAAGTGCAGGCAGTTTCATCCCAAGAGATGAAAACCTCAGTATGGCAAACCTTAGGCATAAGAGATGAAAACTGAGACACGCGATGCACATTATCCATTAGAGCCTTGAGCAAGTTCACAGGGTTCCTTCTAATTGTAGCGTGGCTACCGTATTTCTTGTTTCCCTGAAGTGCTGCCTTCTGGAGAAGCCTCTGGAAGGAGACTAGCAGCCAGTTTTTTAGCTGACCTCACTGCCTTTTGGCACTGCTTCTTTGCCCTCCTCTTCTCCAGCATGTTCCCAGTTCAGCTCACCCTATCCAGAAATCTAGGTTTTAGTTTGATCTATTCCTTCTTACTTTTCAGGAATACTTCCAAACTCCCTTTAGCTTTGCAAAAGAAGTCTACTTTTATTTGAATTAAGTAGAATCAGGCACAGTTATACGTTTGGTCTCAAGAAATTGTCTGAAAGTTCTAGCTGCATAGGTAAAAGGAAGACAATAGCTCATTAACGCAATTTTCAAGTCACCTCAGATTCAGGTGGACTGCCATTCTCCACTGGATTCAGAGAGAGTGTAAAAATTAACGTTTGTTAAACAGAGAAGGGAAAAGCAAAAACCTACAGAGTGAAAATAACTTTATTTACAAGGAAAATATCATAAATGGAGCAGAATGAAACACAAATATTGAAAGGAGATATAATGCCTGTAAACTTCCTCAACTCCCTCAGCAACACACAGCATCTGAGCAGGAGGATGATGCAGTTAAATTAGTGAGATGGTGAGTCTGATCAGCAAATTTATGCTCTCAAGCAGATGCATAAATCCATTTACCAGCCCAAATTAAGACATGCTTCCTCTCTACTTTTCCTTTTCCTCTCCCCTCGCTGTCTCCTTACGCCTCATGACTTCTTGTCTTAAATGGAAGGCACTTCCATCACAGAAAGCAGTGCTTACCGGTAATTCTCAGTGGTACAGACACAAGGAAGAACAGCTCGGTTTTAACAAGCAGCTGCAGACCAGCTACGTCTCTCAGCAAAGCCAACATTTGTGTTCCCCCCAAAAGCCAACTCAATTTACAGAGAAAGGAGAACTTGTCTTCATCAGTATCTACATGATTAAGTGGTATGTGACTCATATCCACTTGGAAAGGCTTCTCCAAGACCCTAGAGGCCTCACCAGAACCTATTTAGATGCACAGCTCAGACATGCAGTAGCTGTAGGATTTATTTCAAACACTTGAGGAGTGTGGTTTCTATGCCCACTCATTTTAAAAGTTTGAATTCAAATTTCAGCTACAGATGTACCATGTTTTCTGAAGATAGGGAAAACTGCGTGCATATATACAAGGTCTGTGGCACATGGATACGACCTTCAGTCACTGCTTGCAAGTGATTTCTAATACATCGTCTCATTGCTATAGTAATGTGTTTTGGAACCATTAATTAACTCGCTGCTCTCTGAGGAAATGCTCGGTCCCTCCATCATTCATGTCTACTTGGAACTGCAGACCCACAAAAGCTGTGTGTGAAAGCGAGATTTCTGTGGGATGTAGTTAAGCAGACCGTGGGCAGGTGCGATGAAAACTTCCTCATACAGCGCTTTGGTGCAGCTCCATCACATCCTGCTGCACCAGATAATGCTGCCAGAGCAACACCCCCTTTCTCTGCCGGACTTAGTTCAACCACCTGCCCCCAAAACCACTGCTACCAGGACATCCCAAATCTCAGGTCCATGGTCATTGGCTCTCCATCCTCATATAAGTGGAAAATGTCAATTAAGGGAAGTGTGTGGTGAAAAAATTTGCTTGCTCCTCCTTTACATAAGTTTTCATCTCCTATTTATTCATTATTCGATTTTTTTCACCAGCCTGTTTATGATTTTTTTTACCTTCTTGGACTGGAGCTTGTTCATACGTGGTGTGTTACATGTCCTCCACACTCAGTGCCAGAACATGAGTGAAGAGCACAGATACTGCGATTCTTCCCTGGCTGGATGAGGGTTAACTGCCTTGAGCAAGGACTGAGACCCAAGGAGTAAAGAGGATGTGTGCCTCCGATGCTGTTCTGCAATATTAACTATTCTGCAATTCACTTCTGTTTTGTTTCAGCAGCTTCCCTCACTGAATCATCAGAGAGCAAAATTGCTTCAAAATAATAACCAGCTACATGGAGGGTTATTTGGAGAGGGAAAGAGCAGAGTTTTACTCTAGATTTATGTAACTCTCAACTCAGGCACTTCACTTGCAGAGTAAAGTGTGCCTACACCTCTTTCTTCAGAGCCAGCACCTCGGGCGCCCACCCTCTCCGCCTGACCTCTGCTTCCTCTCTCCATGGATGAAACACCCTCCCTTATGTAACACAGATAGCACTTCTGCAAAGACTTTCAGCTCAGGAAGGGATTTTTTTCCAGGTGAGGGACAGTAAAGAATGGATTTTAGGCAAACGCAGGCCCCAACGAATATTGTGGGGCTGCTGCAGGTCAGTACTTCTGAAACCAGTAATAGACTGGTCCTGTCAAAGCGTATAACATCTCTGGCTTTGACTAACGTCACTGCACGCTCTGAAGCAGCTCTATCCAACAGATAGAAAGTACATTTGTAAGACTTCCATTGCACTTGTCTCTCTCTTTCATGCACAAAAACAATTCTTAAAGTACGGATTAATATTTAAACAATCAGGGCTACAAATATCTTCCAACCTTCCTGGACAAGAAAGTTCTTGTATGGAAAAACAGAGTGGGGAAAACGCACAGGGGGAAGAAAAAGTCATTCTTTTCAAATGGGAATTTACTTTTCATTTCCGCTCCCTTTGATATAACCAGGATTAACTGCATTTCATCCCCTTTTAAAGGACACGTTGGGTCCCCAGCTGTTTTTCCACTATCAATCCCTGGAGAACAAAGCTTAGGAAGTTAAATGAGTTTGGGAATCTCATCTTCGCTTTTAATTAATTTGAAACGACTGTATGCTAATGACAGCATCACAGCAAGATTGCCAAAACTTTCCCAGCCTGCATAAGGAAGTGGTGAACATCGAAGAGCTTGGGATCTCACCAACAGCTTTAACCCTCACTGGCTGCAGCTATAGCCAAAACCTTGGGGTGGAATAGGGTCTGAAGGGTTCAGCAGTTGTCATCTCCGCACACCCTGTGGAGACATCCTGACCACTTCTGCTCCAAGCAGAGAAGGCAGCCAGCCCTATAAGACCTGTCCCGCTGATTCTCAGAGTCCCTGCAAGAACAACAATCAGAAATGCGTAATGTTGGGTTCAGACTGTGTTTCCCTGTTTAGGGCCAGAGCACTTCTTTGTTTTACATGAATTATAAAACTGCACATGCACTTCAAATCCTTCAGGTGGAAAAAATGACAGAGAACAGCCTAGTGATCTTATTTTCCTTCCCTTAACTTCACTGATGGGTGGCAGCACTGGTAGCACCTTAGAAGGTTACTGCCTTACTAGTTTTTAAAGGCAGAGAGTGGGGTCAGATTGAGACAGTGAGTGTTAGGTTGCTCCTGGTGCTGACAAGGTGAGCTATAGCAGGAATGAGTGTTGGGCCAGGGATACTGAAAATGTGTGTCTGGAACTGGAGGCTGTTAAATCCAAGAACAGCTAACTCTAGTTTTGGCAGAGAGCTTACAGGGGTTGGGGAAGCCATTCTGCAGAGACCACAACCCTAGCTGTCAGAAGTAATAAGAGCTCAGCTCAAACTGTGATACAGAAATGGTTGCGGACAAGCAGGAAAGTGGACTAGATTTGCTGATCTTACAAGGAGATTCACTTATAGTCTCTCCTGGTAAATGGAAAATAGAATGGGGAGACAGATCTGTACTGGAAATTAAGCCAAATGAGAGGGTTATGTAAGAGAAAGGGTTTGTACCCACCAATCTATGTTAAGGGTCTTCAGGAGAGACCTTAAAGACACTGTGGAGGGGAAGGAATGGGTCTAAACAGAGCAGTTCTCACTGCCCTAATTCACTGGGAACCATTCATCCATCACAGGCTGGCCTCTCATGTTCTGATCCTACAGCTTTACAGGAATTAGGCTCAGGGCATCTATCCCAGAAGTGCCTCCTGGCTTCCCTGCAGAGCTTCTGCCTCCAGTCTCCTCCAGGTCCCCAGTTTGTGCATCCTCTGAGTGTAAGTGTAAATATGGAGCATGTCATGCTGCCAAAATGATAAGGTTCAGTAAAGAAACGTGGGGTACAGAGGTAAAGATGACCACAGATAGGAAGGAGGAGAACTAACTTGTCAAACAAGCTTTGATATCCACCTACGCGGGACCCTGTGTCTTGTTATGCAGTTGAGGAGCCAAAAACTTGCAGGTATATATAAGCACATGTTGTACCCATAAACATTTAAAAAAGACCATGCCCAAAGGAGGCTTTTGTTCGGTTAAGACCTAAGGCATTAGCACCAGCTTGGCTAGAATCTGAATTTGTTTGTGCAGGTAACCAGCCTGCAGTCTGAGATTAATATTAGAGTGCCTTTACAGATGGGGAAAGCGATTACCTCATTTAAATTAAACAAAGATCCCTATAGCTGCTGTTGTGCAATCGCTTCCCCTCTGTAATGGCATATTTACATGGGGGCTTTTGTGGTTGGCCATAAGTCGTTTGCAAGATATTTTTACTGCTTGGGAGGGAATCTGTGAAAAAGGATGAGGCAGAGCATCTTGGAATGCAAAGCACTGAGCTGGATTTTAACCACTGCACAACGGCAAATGGGTTATGCTTGGCTTTTTACTATTCAGCTGGTAGCAATAAAACAGTGCTTGGCTTACTCCTTTACAGAGCCAAGTTCTTTATCTTGAAAGAACAATAGTGAAAAAAGGCCTGTAAAGGAAAGAGGCAGCCTTCTGAAAAGTCCCCTTAAGACTGCCTCAGAGCTGAACGCAGGAGACTTAACTCCTACACCCCCAGACCCCGTGGTGGCAGCTTTCCCCCCAGTTCCTCAACACACCTAGGGTTAGAAAAGCTACAGTTCAGCCTTGTCTCTGGTTAGGGAGATAAGCATTTACAGCTACCCATCTCAAGGGGCAGGGAGACAACTTCAGCTGCTTCTCAAGGCAGGGCTCACGAATAAAGTGCAGAGGAAAACTCCTTCCAGGTGGCAACGGTGCACAGCTTTGTCTCTGCATTCTGGGAGCTTTCTGCTAAGGTCTGCAGAAGTACCTGGCTGCATCGTTGGCAGCACCGGTATCTGGAAGGATGATGTTCACCCAGAGGCTCCTAATCTTAGCATCCACTTAAGGCAGAGAAGAGACAGGCCTCAACAGCAATGAATAGAAAAGGCTTCTTAAGTAAGACTGATGGGCACAGACAGATCCTGTGGTGCTCTGCTTCGCCAGCTCCAAGATCTGTATCAGCATCACATACATTATATGGTCGTCTTACTCCTTGGCTAGGGACACAGTCATGGTTCAGTGTTTTAATTAGCCCACTCCAGGCTATCTCGGCCATAAAGGCTCACAGAGAGAAAGATAAACACTGTGCAGAAATCATCTTAATTTATAAAATATTCAATTAAAGAAAACAAACAGTATAAACTAAGATCATCAGAGCTAGATGATGGGGAAACCATCCTGCTGGGAGTCAGCTGCCTCTGGCCTCGGGCAGGCTAACATATTACTCCTCTGCACTTCTTGCACCAGAAGGGGTCAGGGAGAACAGGATCACCTGGGAGGTGAATTTACAGAATAGGTCCTGCAACAAGTGGCTTTGACAGCTCAGTCCAGGGTCCCTTCACCCCCTCAGGGAAACATTAGCCTTCATCTCAAGTTTTCTTCAAAGCAAGGAGAGACACAGTCCACCCCAAGTTCATTAACATGAAGTAAAGGTTTCTTTCTTTAAAGCCTGGTCCCACCATTTACAGCTCAGAAATCTGTAAAATGCTGAAGTACAGAGATGATTTTCAGAGGCTTCTCGTGCACCCACAAACTGAGACCCTTGGGCTTCATTGAGGAAGGATGATTTTCTAATAGGATGTGTGAAATGGGAGAGAGGATACTGGGAACGAGAGCAGCAGCATGCTCTGCCCCCAAGGTTGGGCACACGGCAGCGGGAACTACATTCAGGGATAGATCTCATAAAGGAAATGAGGAGTGAAGAAAATCGCAGCATTTAGGGATGGAAAGGTCCATTTGCTCTCTTTCCTAGCCCACCAGTGACAGATCGCTCCCCTGCGCTTTGTCCTGTGTTTAATGACCCAAACAACCAGAGCTTCTATTTACTCTCTCAGGGAAAGACTCTACAGCTTCGGGAATCTCCATGGGAGGAAACCTTAGAAGCACTGCCTGCGTTTGCCCCAGTTAGCTAAATGGAGTGGAAAGTAGGGACAAGGGTAAATATTGCCTTTAGCCTGTGCTGTGTCTCTGGAGTACTCGGGGCAGGCTTGTATCAGACCTCCCACCATCAGAGTTTCAGCAAAGTCCTTCTTGCCAGTGTGAGTCCCAACTGAGAGCTCAGCGTGTGGGCTGCACGCCTTGCCTCCTTCCCTGCCAGCCTGTGAAAAGAGATTCCTTCTGCGCACGTCCCAAGCAGCGACAAAGCAGCAAGTGGAGAGCTGCCTGCGCCACGGGCCCTTGGCACTTCTTCTGCAACTTTTTTCCAGCCTTTTTCCTGCAGGGCCAGTGCTGCTTTCAGAGAGGGAAAGGAAGCAGTGACCCTGTGAGTATTACAAACCGCCAAGCTTCTCTCTGGGGAACAGAGAGACGGGACTGCTCTGGCCTCAGTAAGTTGCATGTTGCGTTGCTATCTGAGATTCTCATTATCTCCAATGGAAACTGTGATATGTTTCTCAGTTCTCATTTCTCTTTGTACATAGTTGCCTCTCCTTTTAAAGGCAGCTTTTCCTGGGAGCTCTGACCTCAAAGGTTTCTTTTTCTTCATGTGTGAATTACAGATGTCACAAACACCTCCGACATGGTGCATGATTCCTCATTCAAATGCAGACTAGCTGAGGGGGAAAACAACTCTTTAGATCTATAGCATCCCCTGGGGATATCGGCATAGGACACACGCATGCCAGTGATAAGACAAACTAGACACTGGATGTCACCAGCACTCCACTGGAAACACAGAGGAGGGAGCAGGTATCTGGCAGTAAAAACCTCCACTCTTAAAGCAAGCAGTCTGGTTAGCTAGAAGTGGTGTTGGCTGGTCAAGAATGAACAAGGATCATCTACTGTACCCTAGAACAAGAACAAATAGAGCAAAGTAGACCCAGGAGAGGAGGTGAAGGAAAGGGTGAAAGGAGATTGCTATCCTAGCTTGAAGGGACAAGCAAGACCAAGGATGGTGTGAGAATCTCACAAATACCCAACAGTCCACAAGCCTTAACAGCTGGTAAAGGGAATGGATAGTTGGATGGAGGAGGCCACCCTTCCCTCTGCAAATCCCAAGTACCAATATGCCCTAAGACCCTTGCTTGTCACTACAATGGAGAAATACCTGCCACCATAATCTGACATGTCCCAGTGAAGAAAGCCTACTGATGCCTATCAGCACCTTGATTTGCATGCTCACAGAAGTGTTTCATTTCCCTTCACCTTACCAAGCACTATTCTATCCCAAAGCCATTGGTCAGTATAAGAGAAGAGCAATCTTGACAAGATCTCAACCTGGCTGCTGCTCAGATCCCAGCATGGGAGAAGATGAGGAAAAGACTTTGGGCAAAACCTCAGCTCACTTTCAATGAGATCCATGCACTGAGGGACACAGGGAGGCAAGGGGCTTGAGGAGGAGAGGGATTGCTACAGACATAGCCTGTGTACACCAGACTAGCTGTGCCGTCCACGCTAGAACATTCACACTATGTCTGGTGCTTTCTGGAAGGGTTCTCACCTCACCAACACGCGTTGCGTGGTTGATCTGCTTGCTTCCTGCAGAAATGACTGGCATTACAGTGTGTGCAGCAGCCCGGGTAAATATGATCCTCAATGGGCTACCAGATGTGTGGAGCTCCTGGACTGACACAAAAGGATGCATCTCCTCAAAGCCCTGTTAGATTGCAGGCGTATTTCTCTGACTGGAGACCTTAATGTCCCAAAATGCTGTGTGAAAACAGAGATTAACACCTTTGTGTGTGCACTGACAACATTTTCTTCTGGATGGAAACGAACACCTCAACTGGATGGAAAGAAACAGCTTAACTGCCTGTCATAGACTCAGCCTGCCAACAACCAGAAAGGAGTCCCTCGTGAGTGGGCTGTGTTTTGGCAGCAAAAGGTGAGATTTTGATACACACCTCCCTCACAGCTCTGCAGCAAATATTTTGGGTGGGGGCTAGGAAATACAATGTGAAGCTCAGGACAGCCATGGCTTTATTCCAGTTCAGAAGGCAAAGGTTCCCACCACACTTTTCCTAGCATGAAGGGCCTCCTACCTGACTATATAATTATGTTTCTGTGTCCAGCTGCTTTGTTTGGTTGCTTGTTTTAAGTGCTCCTCTGTTTAACACCGGGCTTTGCTGGAGCTCTGAGGGAGGCAGTCACTTGAACTGCCTGCCACCTTGCTTTCTCTCTCCATAAACAAACGCATGGGAGTGCTTCACTGACCTTCTAAATACGGAGGCTTCAAATCAAATTATAACATTGCTGATAATCAGCAGACCAGGGATTAAACTGATTGGGGCCCTGCCAGACCAGATTTAGCTTTCATTAAGTTCTGCCCACAAATCAGGCCTGCCCATACCCTTATTCTTGAAGTTATAATGTGCACAAACACACAGAGGAAGAGCAAAAACCAAAGTGCTTTACTATTTAAAATTCTAATCCTTTCAAGGTCTGGAAATACCTGGGGTCTAGCTACCACGCCGTCTAGCCAAAATCTGCCGTTAGAAGTAAAAACCTGAAAGCAAGTCATTTACATGAGGGTTTAAGAGGGATGCAGACAAACTACAAGAGGAGGGATGTAATCAGTAGCACAGAGAAAGTCTGAAAGGAGCTTGTCGAACCCTATGAAATAGAATGAGAGGCTTATTAAATTTTTTTTCATGTGTGTGTAAATTTCCTAAACAGCTGACCTAAATGAGTTCTTACCACGATCAGATAGCCTAGGACAACAGAGTAATCCTTCTAATAGGATTACAGGCTGTGCTAAAGGAGACTTCAGGCTTTTCTGCTCTGCATTGTAATACGCACACACAGATATTGTGCCTGGTACCTGCAAACCCGACATTTCCCCCATTCCCCTTTTATCCCCCTCATTACCCAGCCTTTCTCACCCAACTCTTTTTCTCCACAGTTGCTATAAAGTAGTCACCAACCTTGGATTGAAAGAGGAAGAGGAAATAAATCAAAGAGCTGAAATCATAAAACTGGACAGATGGAGGGGTGGGGAAATTAGCATCCAAAAAGGCCAGATTCCCTAGGGTTCCAGAGGAACTGGTATTACCCGATGCCAGTCAGCCTTTCCAGCGCTGTTCAGGAAGGCAGCATAAACCCCCTGCTACTAAGATTTGCAAGCAACACAAAAGCTGGTGGGGCAGCATACAGTAATGCAGCAGGAGGTCCCACAGAACTTTGCAGACCTCCTGGTAAGTTGGACCTGCGTAAACCGAACACCCTAACAGAGGCAAACGCAGAGGTATGCATCAGGGCACAAACAAAGCAGGACAGATCTACCTACCAGCTGTAGGTGTAAAGCTGCAGGGAAGTGCGAGGGAGTCTCTGTTGCAGCGAGAACAAGAAAAGCAAGCAATGCACACACACACACAATAGAGGGGTTATTTCATAATAAAGTAGTAACTGACTTAGCTCCCAGAGAAGGATATAGTCAGTAGTGCCTAATACAGTCTTTAGTCACATGCAAAAGGGGTGGAGAAGGTGGCTTGTAACTTCAGACTGCATGAGCGAGACTGATGCTGGTGTGCTGATAACAGCTTTCCCAAATATGTTTTTCAAAGGTTGCTAAGAAGCACTTAGAGATGGTGCTGGAGAGAATTACAAAAACCACCAGATGCAGTGGGGAAAACGCCTTGCTGCGAGGGACTAAGAGGAGCTCAATTCACTTTATCAAAAAAGATAGTTGTGGGGGATAGCAACTTAGCACCTTCCAGCAGCAAAGATCTCAAATATTAGAGAGGTTTCTGCTCGCACGCAGAAAGGCACAGCGAGAACCAACAGCAGCTGAAAGGTAAAGCCAGATGAATCCAAATGGGAAATTAAGCATACATTTGCAATAAGGAGGAATAGGAAGAAAGGACACGTTGTCTTTTTTTTTTTTCTTGATGCCTTCAAATTAAAACTTGGAAGACACTTGGAATTATCACTGGGAGGCATCCTTCAGCCAAGCACACTCCCACATTCAATGCAGAAGAAAGCAAATAAAATGCCCTGGCCTGCAGTATTTCAGAGCACAGCCTACATCAGATGGTGGTCTGCAGACGGGTCTCTGCTGCCGGATGGCTCCATCCTTCCTGCCTTTTCCTGAGGATACTGGAAACAGCTGATCTACCAGTCAACCCCCCCCCCCCAAACACCCTGCTAAAACAAACGTACCTTCTTGTGCTCATGCATGGACAGAGCAGTCCAGCCTCTTTTAAAGACCCCATCTCTTTTGAACATGTGCAGATCTGCATCTGTGCACATGCCCCTCAACACACACTAGCCTTTGAGCAAGTGCCCCAGGTCTCCCACTAGCCCTGAGGGAGCAAGGCGACCTGGGCCATTTCACAATACAGTGCTCCTTGTTTTGGATTCTCTCCGACAGGAGACGTGCCAGCTCTCCAAGAACATGTGCTCATCCACCATACCATCTCCAAAGGACCCTCTGCCCAGCTCCCAGACACCACCACCTCACCCAAGGACAGAGGAGCTGAGCTCATCCACCTGTTACCTACCTACCAAAGCTAGTTCTACAGAGAGGTTGATTTTTATTTTATTTTGTTTATTTTTAAAACAGTAATTGATGAAAAACACCAGAACAGATACCACATTTCTTTCAGCATCATGGACTTCACTTACCAGGAACCAAAATGAGATCTTACAGCACAGCAAAGGGCTGTCAGATGAGAAGTTAATCCCTAAACCAACAGGAAAGGGAAAGAGGTTTGAAAGATTTAGAAGCGACTTGTTGCTTGCTCTGGAAAGAAGATGCTGGAACCCTGGGTCAGCAGCTTTCCTATGCCTATGATTGAGTAGGTGACATAATATAGATGACTGTGGCTTCAAATTAATTGATGTTACATCCTTTATAAATACAGACTATCTGGCCAAAGCATAATGCTCTCAGAGTGACTGGGAACTGCTGAAATATTTATAAGGGTGAGATATTACTTTGGACTAGCTGAAACAGAGGATTGACTCCATCGTTCCCTTCTCTGTCTTCCAAAAATATGAAGGCTGCCTCAAAAGAAGGGAATAAAACTCTTCTGTTTCCACTTTAACTGTTATTTTGAAATCAGAATTCATTTGACTTTTTTGAAGTATGTAATCTCTGAAGGCTTAACAGCCTCATAGGTGGGCCTGCATGTATAATACAACTAATACACATGTATAATACAAGTAATAAACAACTAATAACCCCTCAACTCCCCTGCAGAACCATACACACCCCCAGCAGCAGGACCATACTAACAGAATCACTTCTGAAGGAGAAGACAAAAAGAAAGGCATGTGATCTCTTTTCAGATGCTGCAATAAGCCATTAAACACACTCATGTGGCTGAGATTTACTCTAAAAACTATCACATACAGAGCAGTGGAAACTTGGCCTTGAAGCTGATCCGTGTTTTGGGAAGGGCATATGGAGCAAGAGGAGATTCATCGCTGCCAAGAGAAGAAAGCACTGCTGGAGACCTGTCCTTTCTGCAGCCCATCTCCTAGGCGAATGAGAGTCTAACAAAGATAAAAATGGCTTGAAATCCCTGCAGGGCTCTAGGCCTTTCTTGTACAGATCTTCATGATGGGAAGGGGTGGGAGGGCAGCGGCTAGGGAAGCTGCCGTGATAACTAATCCGAGGAGGAGGAAATAAGAAGGAGAGAGGAAATGAAGAGAGAAGAAAATGAGTGAGGTGTTGAATGAAAAAAATCCAGGTGGGAGCAGGAGCCTTCCAATGTGCACTTGGTGTAGTCCAGCCCCTTAACTCACATGTCCACGAGCTGGTCCCCACCTAACATGCTTCCTTTGCACATCAGACACAAAGTCTCCAGCCACCCATCCCCTGTCCATCCAACCAGCATCCCCATGCTTAGAAGCACCTACTTGCTCACACAATCCATGTTTCTCTTAGGTCTCAGCACTAGTTATGAAATTGTCTGCACACGATATTATTTGTAAGATTTTTTTGATTATATTAATAATGAGACAGAAATCTTATCCATCTTCTTCCCGCTACCCTGCTCTCCCCAGCACAACCATGGGCTGCCGTGCACTGTGCATGAAGGGAACATCACACAGGCTGGCCAAAGGCTGCCAGCTCCCTCTTCACTGGTGTGTTTGAACCCTGAGAAGAGCTGTTTTTCACCCTTTAGACATTCAGAACGGCAGCCAATTTCTTCACCAGTTTCCTAATAGCTATGGCAGGGTAGGGAAAAGTGGGATATTTTTGCTTGTGGGCTGGGGACAAAGCAACAAGAGTAATTGCCTGGGTCCAATACACAGCTGGGTCCCCACACCAGGCTGCATGAAGAGCCTTTGTCCATCATTTACATGGTGGTAACAGCTGTGGCAAGTTCTTGGCAAAAGAATCTTGGCATCATGAGATGACCAAATCTTGGCATCATGAGCCACTATCTTGAGCTAAATTAAGATTTAGCCTATGCTTGTTAACAGGCCCAAGGTTTGGGAATGATCCCACCACCTCCTCATCAATAGCAAGGGCTAAACTCAATCCAAGGAAAGGCCCGATCTCATTTCTTTGCGGGCCCATTTAGATAACTGGGGAAGAAGTCTGATACCCTCTCACCAACACAATCAATATTAATGGACTCCTAGCCCAGATCTGACCCTCTTCCTCATTCCCCAGCTTCTTCCATCCCCAGCCAAGCATCATTTCCAATGAGCAGCACTTGCCGTGCAACCAAGGTCCAGGACAAACCTAGTCCCTTTCCAGCCCTAAGCACCAGTGCCCTTTCCTTGTGGTTCCCATCAGCAGCAGATTGATCGCAGAAAGGGTTATTATTAAAACATCCCTTTCTCCATTGTCTGGGGCTCTACCACAGCTCTGAGCCACACAAAAGCTGCTGGCTGCAAGAATGACAGCGCTAGGTGAAAAGCTCTCCTTACTCTGCTGTGTGATGGGTCACATGTCCGGCAGGACCGGCACTTTTATAGCAATGCAGAGAATTCTTAAAGGCGTTTGTTTATCGTGGCTACATGCCACAATTTGATTGCCTGAAAAGCCCAGGAGGGCACCTGAACACAGTATCTCCCAGAGAGTGACAGTCAGGGCAGTCACCGCTTGGTATTAAACAGATGCCTTCAATACAGGTGGAAAAGACTACAAAAGCAGCATTAAAACGGAGCAGTTACGTCCCTCTCTTACCCCTGGTGCCTGTTTCAGTTTCTCAGCCTGTCATTAGGGGCTGCCATGGGGGACCATATCACAAAAGAGCAGCACGAACAAACACAGGCAGAGAGCAGCTCCCTCTCCCCCAGTACGCTGCCAGGGAGAAATCCTCCCCAGCAGCACAGGGCAAATGGGTACAGCTGCTGGCACCCCTGCATCACCCAGAGACCTCCCTTTTGCCCTGAAAGTGATGACAAAACATGAGGAAGGTGGTTTCTCAGTGCAAGAGAGGAAGCGCATTATTTAAGTTTGCTTTTGGATTTCTCATACAGTTCTGCAAACGCATCAGTTCCCAGCTGTTCATGCTGGGAAAGGCATCATGATCATCTCACTTCCAATCACGGCTTTTAAAGCCAGTGGAAATTTTTTAAACCTCATCCTGCCTCTCCAGAGAGTTGTCCACCCACCCCAACCTGTTGGTCTTGTTTTGCAAGAGAGACCAAAGACAGAAAAATGATTTTACACTAAGTTTGAGGTTTTTCCCTCCTCCTCTACTGCTTGGATGGAGATGCAAACTCCAGAAAATCCTGAAGCATGCAAATAAAAACCATATTCTTCACATGAACACTCTGGGATGGTTTAAAGCAATGAAAAATTCTTCCTGTTCGTAACCTGCAGACTGTCAAAACTCCTTACAGAGCCATTTTGACAAGCTCAAACTGTAAACCCTGTAAGGTTTGCTGCCCATTAGTATTCTCGGATGATTCCTTCCTCTATTTGATTGTCACCAAATGCAAACATCGGTTCTTCCAGACATTCTCATGTCTTGTAATGAACAAAAAAAGTAAGGAAGTCAGAAAAATAATCTGAATATCCAAGATCTTGCAAACAAGCACTCTGTCTACCTATGACTAGATTGCCCAAGTTCATCATCCTCCCTGACAACTCAGTATAGGTAAACAAAATGTATTTTTACTCTGTTTTGCATAACCAATTTTGCACACAGTGAATCAGAGCTTATGAGGGCATCTCCCCCACCCAGCTTTCAGCATTACACACTTAGGCTTGTCCAACAAAAATGGACAGGAACTAATATCTGTGCGGCATAGTCACAGGGATCCCCTCACAGGAATCTCCACACCCAGGCCGGCTGGGTAAGGAACTATCAGCAACATCCAGCAAGTCCTACCAGCTAACCTGATCCCATGAGTGCTCCTGGAAGGAGCCCACGGGCCCCACTTTGTGAGCAGCCCTGTTATATCACCTGGAAATATTTATGGAGAAGAACAGCACTTTTTCCATATGCCGTGAGGCACTGTGAAGATCTATGCTTTGCACTCATAAGTATTTTTAGTCAGTGTGGATGTCTGCAAGATGGACCAGAAGCGCCACACGTCCCTCCTTACCCAATGGCCTGTGCTTCACAGTGAGATTTGGTTGACAGCGGTAGACAACGACATAGATCAGCAAGGCTCTGCACTCCTGTGAAACTACATCAATAAATGTAAAGCTGAGACAAGGGAGTGCGGGGACATAAATATATGTGATTAGATTCTCATTGGCTTGAAAGTTTCCCTGCACAGTCTGCTTCTGGGCTGCATCTTCCCAGCTAAGTTGCAGCAACAGATATATACTCTGTCAGTGCTTTGATATATTAAAAAAGGGCAGTGTCTGAGTCCACTCTAATCCTCTTCATGTAGCTCATTTTTAACCAGGCTTTCTTATAGGAGCCATGCCAAGGACACCTCCTCCAGCTGAGCAGGGATATGGGCATGTCCGCAATGCACCAACGATTGAAAAGTGAGGGAATTGTGCAGAAAAAGCCCTTTTTCTCTTTATCTGCTCCCAAACATCGAGCGTGACTGACTGCTTCTGCTGTGACTCTACTCCCAGTGTGAAAACACTGGTCCCTGTGGTAGCTGGGGACAGCCACGGCCTGGATGCTGTGGGAACTAATGGAAATTTCACCTGGAAGAGAAGTGTATAAATAAAACCGATAAAAAGTTTTAGGACTCATGGAACGTGCATAATATGCTTTATCAGAGATATCGGCTCCTATGCTTAAACACTGCCAGTGGCTGCCAGGGAAAGAAAAATAAAGGCCTCTTATAAAATTATTACCCTGTCACTTAAGTCAACAGTAGTGATACCATGATAGAAGCCAGCAGTTATGTCACATTGTTTTATCACTATAATTACATCAAGAACACAGTAACTGTCTGTGCGAGATAAGATGCGGGAAGCAGCTCTGCTGAAGCTTCCTGTTCACAGCACTGGGATTTGCAGACTGGTTTGGGGTTTGGACATTACATTCAATTACTGTCCTTGAGCTCTGAAGTGCCACGTCACTGAAGAAATACAACCAGAGGGCTCCCCCGACTCCTCCTGCTGCAGGTGGGTTTGTCAGTGCTATCAAGGTCAGTCCTTAGGATCACAAAGGACCAAATTAATGGGAATTGGCCTCTGGAGGCTCCCTGGGCTTCACAGACAGTCCAGTCTTCTAAATGTCCACAGCAGGATGGCATGAACACTCCCACGAGGTGGTGGAGGAGAGCATGTCGACACATTTGCTGAACAGGAATCAACCTCTCCCCAGGCAGAAGAGATATATAGCTGGGACTACACCCATTTTTGTAGGCCAAGAAAGGTCTTGGCGTGAAAGAGAAAAACAATTCTCCGCAGCTTGTAGAGTCACAGGGAAAGGCACTAAGAAATATTCTCCTGATCCCAAAATGGCCTGCAGTCCTATATCTCACACACGTGCACCCAAACCTCCCTTACGCCGTGCCATGTAGATGCAAAGTGGAACAAACCCTGCAGACACCGCTAACTCCCCAAACAACCTGACCTCCTCCAAATGCTTCCTTCTCTAATGCATCATGAGGTTGTTACTACTTGCTGTTTTCTCATCCCATTGTTCCCCTTTGTTTGGGAATTCACTGCAATGAGGTTCCTTCAGAAACCTAGCAAACTCCCTGCTCCTATATCATGCTGACAACTCATCTGGTTTTATCCCTTTTTCCCATGGATCTCTGTATTTATTGTAAATTGCTCTGAGGCACCGCGGCATGCAGCACGCAGTACAACGGAGCCTGGAAAGCTGCAATTGCTACAGCTTTTAGTTGTCAAGTGAGACTGTGAAAACAAATAGTAAAAATGAGTTTCAGAGAGTAAGTAGTTGTTTGGGTTTTTTTTTAAATAGCAAAAGACAAGACAGGTCACAGACTATTGTAAGAAGAGAGAATCTGCCAGACTGGTGCCAAAGTTGTTTTTCTACCACTGCCTTTACTCAGAAATTCATTGAATCATGCAGTTATTAGGCCTTTCCACACTTGGACAAACAGGATTCAGGTAACAGGTACATACAAGACTCTCCTCCTGCATTCCGATCACCAAGTGTGTTTTGATTGCAATTTGCCGTCTTCCACTTGTGGCAGGAAAAAACCTCACAACAGTTATTACCCGTTTAGTCCCAGAGTCACTGCTTTTCAAGGTTGGAGCGGAGATTGCCCTGCAGGGTCCAACACACAGACATCCTCAGTGAGAGCGCTGATGGAAGGGACCGTGGGCACTTGCCTGAGAGGACTGGGGTGACAATTAACTCCTAGAATAAAATATTTTCAGTTGGAAGGGTCCTACAATGACCATCTACTCCAGTATCCTACAGAAGATGCTGTCCACCTTTCAGAACTTCATTAGCACTATTCTAAGCTGCAGAGAAGTCCCAAGGGAACCTCGGTGCTGGAGAAGATGGATGCAGGGACCATCTTCTCCACCAGACAACGCAGAGGAAGATGGTGCTGGGGAAAACAAACCTGTTTACTGTTTACCACCCTTCCCACAAGAGTTTGAAATAAAATATCCTCTTGTCTGAAGTCAAGAGCAACAGTGCTGTTAAGGATGATCCGTCATGCCACAGAACTTTATCACAGTAATTACATCAGGAACAAGTTTACCGCTTCAAAAAAGAAGAAAGATTACAAGAAGCAATCCACCAAAACAGCAGCAATGTCACAGCTGAGAGATATGCAGAGAAGAGAAATGCGTTATATGGGAGCAGTTGAGGAGGAGTTCAACGTGGAAAGGGCTACATGTTGCTAGATTGCGTTTAGAGCACTGGTAAGCATGTCGGCTTCCAACAATGCCATCAATGGCTCTGCAAGCACAAGATTTCCATTTGCAACCACATGTGCACTTTTGCTAATTATGCAAATGGATTTCCAGAGGGTCTTTAGGAAAATAGAGAAGCACTCAGAGATTTTTCCAGGTTCCCAAAGAAATTAGCCTAATCAAAATCCCTGACAGCTACACAGGGTGGAACTGTCATGCATCGAGAAATGGTTGTGCTTGCATGCCCCTTGACACCTCAGATTAACAGCACAACCACCAGACTGAATGCCTGACCTGTCAGCAGCTTGGCGAAGGGATCTCTGTGGTTTTAAAGCCTTTTATAAGGACATGAGGGATGCTGAACTGGGATCTTGTATTGAGCCCGTTTCCAGCATGACAGGAGCAGACACCAATGAGACAACATGCTTTTAGGCTATGGAGCAAGGGTCATGCATCATTGAAACAGAAGTCTGGGAGTTTTTATTTTGTTTTTTCTTCTCTCCACCCACCCCAATCCATTGGCAGGGCATGCTCTGCAGCCGTGCCCTCACCTTTCCTGGACAGGAAAGCACAGAATGAAGATCTGAGCGAAACAGGCTGTTGGCTTTTCTCAGGCTTGGATAAAATTGCTATGCAGCCTACAACAAATCACCAGCCCAGTAATAAATAATCCCCACTTTTCCCTATGCCAGACCTTTACTCTTCTCTTAACTCTTCTAAGCAACTCTAAACAGCACACATCAGTTAGCAGACTCCAGTCTCACTGGCTGCTATGATCCTGGATCCTTTCCAGACCAGCTCCAGGCCACAGCACAATACAGAGAAGACAGCTATTGCTGGGGAAATTTTCTTCTTATTGTGACAGATGGATTCACTCATAGCCCTCTGGCTTGATATTTCCATGGTATCTCCAAACTCTGGTCAACCAAGGATTCCCAGCCTCTCCATACTCAATGCCAGCAAGGCTCCCTGCCATGGGATGCATCCTCATCAGAGCTACAAAAGCCCAGACCCTCTGACCTTCACAGCATTTTGCCTCAGTGCCCAAATGGAGCTCAGGGTGTGCAGATGCAGACATTTGCTTTTGCAAGCTGCAGATGGATGAAGGCACAGAAACATGGAGATCATGCATGAGTAGAAATATCAAACTGAAAGCAGAGCCTGGGACCAGATTTCCCCACAAAAAAAGCCCACCTTCATCCTCTCACTGTGAAGTTTTCGTTCATGGTGACCCAGGCAACACTTCAAAGGCTATGAGGAAGCCCTTCAAAGGTGCTATAATTGGTGACAATGACTTTTAAGTGCCCAAAGAAGCTGGTAGTAAACAGGCAGATGAGGAACATAGTCAAAACAGGTGGGGGGAAAGTTTTAGGAACAATTTGTGAAGGATAAACACTTCGGTTCTGTTGTTGTCCAATCTCCTGTTTTAAAAATCATCAACAGAGCAGGGAAAAAAAAAAGCATTTTGTGACTGTGTTTGCAGAGGGCGGGAGATGTAGGAAGTCAGCTTTCTATCAGGGCAGCTGCATTATTTATTTATTAAATACATGGCAGTTTGGATTTATGACACAAGATATCAAGTAAGTTGGGAGTATAAACAACTAGCCACCTTTCAAAGTGTTTTTTAGAAAAAAACCCTTCCCTAGTAACAATAAAATGCAGATGAGAGACCAATTCCCTAGTGAGCAAGCTTCAGTTATGAGACCCTGCCCCAAAATGTCTTGAGATGTGCTGTGGGTACTTCCCCCCACCTCCATTAGTAGGCCACCCCTGCAGTTGTGCCTGGGGTTCAGGTTAGCGCTTCCATAATCCCACTGCACCCTGAGAGCCAGAAAAAGGGCTGGTGTCAGGATGAAGCTTTATCTCTGTGCCTGTGTTTCACAGCCAAACGTATACCAGTGTTGCTAAGGTCCTGTCACCTCCAGGACAAGGCTGTTAGAGTGCTGGACAGGCTCTGCTTGCTGGGAAAAAGGGAAGAGCAACTCCTCCACTGAGGTTTTTTTGAAAGGCGAGAGGGAAGCTGGCTGACCCTGTCGTCACATGTGTTTTTAAAGACAGCAGTGTGTTCACCCTAGCATTCAGATGAGCAAACACTACAGGGACAGACACACCAGGGGTGCACTCGCCACAAGAACAGCTTCTGCTTCCCCCCCACAAAATCAGATCCTCTCTAATACAGCAGAGACCAGGTTGCAGCCTAAGTTACAGCCAGCTCCAGGGCAGCAGGGCCCCCGCTCTCTCTGCATCTGGCTGTGAAGAACAGAGTCAAAGCCTATGAAGTCTTTCTGGTCTTCAGTGCTTTACAGCTCCAGCACTTAGTTTCTAATAGTCCACTGTAAATCCAACGTCACATTCCTCCATAACAGCACCACTTGGACTAACTGACACCATCCTCACATGCTTCCCATGCACATCCTTTGACAAAAACAGAAGCTCTCAGTACCCAGGGCTTTCAAGCCAATACTTTCACTCAGGCTTTAATCTCCAAAATCAATTAAAAGCAAAGCAAATAAACCCAAGAGATACTCTCCCCTGGGTTTTTTTCAGCTTCACAGGCAGGAGGAAAATTATCCTTCATAATATCGCATTGAAGGCACATACTGCAGATGGCTGTCACTCAGTCATTAAGCGCAGTTTTGCTATTCCACCTATTGCTCTATGAACCAGGATGATTTGTGCATACTCGGTGCATGAGTAACATACTGGGGCATTCTGCATCCCTTATGAAAAGCCATTATAGATAAAACAGCCAGATCCCTGATATGGCTTCAAAAGGCCTGGGAGTGTATTGCCTTCAAAAACATTGCCAGTCCCTTCCCGAGATAAGTCCCACTCGAACTTGACTCACACCCAAGCTCTGCCAAGCTCGCTTTCACACTCCCGAGCTCTGCTTCTCATTGCTGGGACTAAACACGTCATCTCGCTTGCAAAGCAAGGATGTATGAGCAGGGAAGAGGTAGAACCCAGCTCTTACGGTAAAATGCCTCTTTAATCCCAAACCAAGCAGGCTCCCGTGATCGCCAGACGCAAGGCACAAGTTGTCAGACCCAGTGGGTTTTCACCTGACACTAAGCTGAGTCATAATGGAAATTTTAACTCAAGTCTTCACCTTTGGATACTGCCAGGTGTCACCTCCTGGGTAGTTTGCATGCGACGCTGCAAGACAGCAGCGTTGAGTCACCCCATTCGTTGTATATCATGCTGTGACCAGTCTGCTGAAATTACTCGTGGGGATGTATGTCCGATTAGTTTGTGACTCACCATTCACAGACAGCTGCTAGCCTCAACTACCAGGGAATATCGGTCCACTTCTCATCTGATAAGTTAGTGCCTATTTCTTGCCACAAGTGAATGGTTAACTAAGCCCCATTGCATGCCAAGGACTGGAGGAGAGAGAGGCGTAACCCATGAAAGTTAATAGCAAAGCTTGTATTTCCTCAGCATGTTTTATAATAAAAGATCATTCTTCAATAATGTTTTACATATCTGAGATGATTTTGTGCAAGCAGACACTAGGACTTTATAAACACTGCCACAGTAACGCAACTCCCATGTTCCTAAACACATCCATAACATGTTTCTGAGCACTCCCTTCAACTAGAGCTGCAGAGGCACCAGCTTGTTCATTATACTAAGATAAAGGGGAAATTTGGCAATTAAGCTCTCATTTTTTGCATATGTCCCTGGTAGGCTTTTGATAACGCTGTCTGCTGCCTCAAGGCAACATTCCCCCACACAAGGTTTCCTGGAGACCCGCTGCTATGACTAAGCCTTCCTTCACTGGCATGTAATCACGGGCTCACGCCAGGAGGTAAAGCTGCTCAGACTGTGGCAGCCATTGTAACTTGAACTTTCCTCGCAGAGCATCTTAGAATGAGTTTCTCTAGCTGCTGAAAGCTCAGCAAAGCAGCCTTTAATGACTCTGCCAGCAGGAGCTGGTGGAATTTTTTGCCCCTTCATCTAAGAGAGGTGAATCTCAAGGACCTATATTTGTGTGTTGGCTCTAGTGGTTACTAAGATTTGATCACTGGAAAAGGAGAGGAGATGGAAAAGAGCAAAGCTGGTAATTTCAGTCTGCTCACATGCACACCAAGCCTCCCTGAGCACACACAGACATGCAGATAAGTGTACAGAACATGCTGATTCCACTTCTTGCCTGTCTATCCCTATTCAAGTGAAGTCAGAGGCCATCAAGATGTCCTGAGTACAGCATTTAAGTACTGTACTTTTCCCAGCAAAAAGAAGCCAAGCACAGGGGACAATATGTGAGCAGAAGAAACAAAAAGACACAGTATGGAGTATTTTGCTTCCACATTTCCTCTTCTGGTTCAACAGTTGCTGTGGCACAGAGAGTTTCATTCTAGGTGTTAACAACCCTCGCGAACTAGCTGCTATAGGCCACCAGTAGTGACAAGAGACAGCAAAACCCCCACTCCATTCCTACTTCCTAGCATGTGTTTGCGCGTAAAAGAAGATAAACTCTGAACTGAGGCAACAGGACATCAGTGAAATCTAAGACAAAGAACAGGTTAAACCCCTCCACATCCCATGACACTAAAGACCTGTTGACTGTGTAATCCTAACAAAAGTTTTGATAGTCAAAGCATAAACAGTATGGCTTGTTCCACCAACCCAGCTAAGCAAAAAGAGCTATTTCTTGGTTTGTTACCTCCACCCAAGTGCCAGCCTTTACCAATAGCTCAGAGACAAGTGAAAGGTTCCGTTCCTGATTGCTGCAGAGTATTCCTCCATACTGTTCCTCCTTACTAGGGCAGCTACGGCTTTGAGGGCAGGAACTGAGACAGATCCTCAGCTGGAGACATTGAGTGACAACACACTGAGGACAATTTGAGGCAAAGGACAGTGTTCAAAGGAAACATCATATTTTATTTAACTTCTCAAATAGAGTAGAACTTGGAGTTTAAACTGTGGGCAAACACATTGTCTTACCTTGAACATTATTTAAGTATTAAGCTAGTTTCATCTCTTGTCTGCCTGCGGAAGACTGACTTTTCTTCTGCTTAGCAGAATTAAAGGGTTTTGCCCTTCCTCCTGCCCTCCAACTCCTTACCAAGCAAACAAGCTGTTTTCTGAAGAGCCAATGTCTTCTGCTGGTCTCACCTGAGTAAATTCTGCTTCCATCAAATCTGACCTCAAAGACAAGCGGTAAGTTGGAGGAAGGAGGGAAAACATGCTTAAATAAATGAACTTAGAACCATCAACCATCATGACCAGGAGGTGGATTTATTCTTTTCTAAAGATCAGGAGAAAGAGGATGGAGGAAGTGGAAGAAGAGATAAAGGCTTTTATTATTGCACAAAGTAGCCACAAAAGTCCCACTAAATTTTCATTATATCCTGACAGTCACAATAAAAGGAGAGGGCAATTCGCCGCCTCAGAATAATGAGGAAAAACACTCAATTTGAATTGTTCATAAATACCCTGTACTTCAAGGCTTTGCACTGCTCAACACTGAAATGGCACTTTAAAAAGAAAATGAAGACATGAAGGAGAAGGGAAGATGTACCCTTAGGGGTAAATACAACACTCCTCAGGAAAAGCAGGAAATCAAAGATCTTTGTAGCCATTCAACTTCATGTAAGCATTTGCCCTATGAAGAACTAATTATCAATGTAAAAAATAACATTTCTCACTGTTGGGATGTCTGTAAGTGGTGGTTAGTTACAGGCAGCATTTGCTCCAGTGAAATTTGACTACATTACAGTCTGACAGGCACATGCCTAATCTATAACCTTCGTTAGTGCTACACAGGCTGCTGCTTCCACCAGGGTTCAGACATCTCCGTGCTCGCTCGAACACAGCGGTACTTGGAAGCTCCCTGCTGCGATCAGGGGTCTGCTGTAAAAAGCCCTGTACAAATACTCAATAAGAAATACTCCTTGTTCCACGTTCAACCAGCCAAACGGGCTAGGCAGACAAAAGAAGGAGGAAAAGTATCGTGATCCCTATTTTTTTTTTGTACTAGAAGCTGAGCCACAGAGAGGTGAGTGTGTACTTAGGGCTAATCTGCTGTGCCAGCAATATAATCAACACGCCTTTCTTGTTTACCTATACATGATAGGCGATCCTGATGCCTTTGTGATTCCTAGTGTTAACTGCACAGGCTCCCAGCCTTTTATTTGTTAAGATTTGACAACAAGCAGCAAAACCACGGCCCCACACTCCCACATCACCAATAGCTGTTTGAAAGCCAGCGAAATGAAAACTGAGACACAGCATTGATATTTAAACAAGTGTTCAAGACCCTGAGTCAGAGCAGAAATGAATCCTTAAATTAATCTCAAATTCTGTTCATCCTAAAGCTCTCTTTGAAAGACAGTGCTTGCATCCTGCCTTGATGGGCAACAAAATTGGGTAGTTCTGGGATGTACCAAGTGGAGATTTTCCAGCAGTGTCATCTACCAACTCCCTGCCATGGAATCACGTGATCCCATTCTAAGCATCTCTTGGGGAACACCAGAGTGGGACAGGCTCCATTAGCAGGAGTGTTCAGGACATTTGCTGCCTCACACATCACACACACCTGCCATTGCATATGCATGCACTGAGATCTACCTCTTAGCTATAAAGTGGGATGCTGCCTGTGGAGACATACACTGGTAAAAGCAGCTTAAGGACAGCTTAGAATTTTGTGCACGAGAATGTCCTGCTCAGTGTACTGCCTGCTTGAAGCAAAAGACTCTCCTGTCTCATCTAAGGACATGAGTTTTTACTTGGCACTTTTAGGATGCTCTTCTATAAACCAGGCTCTAGATAACTTGTGTGGGGCAAGCAAGCTCTTCTTTGGCCATGACTTGAAATGCAGCCAAAGTCATCAGACTTAAAAGGGACAAGAGGCACACCCTCTGTAGTAGATCCTATTTTCGCTATATTCCTCCACAACTTTCCTGTTTATTAGATTTGCAGGAAGCATTTCTGTCTCAACCTGACTCAGTACAGGGAAATGCTTGAAAAGTCTGAACTGCAGAATCCATGTCAGAAAACAAACCAGTCACTGGAGTCATCCTAACATGTGCTTCCTGCTACCTCCTCCTTCCTCTCCCACATCACACATATTGTCCAAGGGAAAGTAAAACGGATCCCTCAAGATCTCAGAGGTACACTTCCCCTTGGAAAAGAAAGGCAATTGTTCAATATGGTTTGAGCCAGGATATAGGAACCAGCCCTCCCTCCACAGTCTCTAACCATGCCAATAGCTTCATGTAACTAGGAATACTCAGGTAAGATGATAGGTCTAATAATCAGTCTCACCTTTCTTGCAATTACTGGAGGAGCCAGGGGCTCTTATCAAACTCAGCTCTACCTTGTCACCTCCTCACTCCTTCCCTCTTCTGACATCATCTCCTTAAGTGTTTCACTGTCAGCTTTGCACAGCCAGATGTTTTACAGACCTAATAAGAGCAGACAAACAACGCCTATGTCTGAATGATTAGCTGATAATCACAGACATGGTCATTGCCAAATTTTCTCAACACCGAAGCCCAGTTCAGCCTTCCTTCTCCCCAGCATCCCACTGCCAAAGCCCACAAATCACATCAGTGTAAAGAACGGAAGAAAAACAAAATCCAGCTCATATAGTCTGCCATCAAATGGCTGCTAAATAATGCAAAGAAATGAAAACAATTTGGTTTGGATGATTGATTATAGGGAAATTGCTCATACCTCCGAAGCGTGGCACTTCCAATCACATCTTTGTTTCATTTGTCAGCAAAGAAATTAAGTTCCTCTCCTGGCACAGAGCCTGCGCTGTCCTATTAGCTGTGTTTGGCGCACGGCGTTGCTTTGCAGCAGTTTCTTGCCCCACTTTTGACACCTCACCTTGCCCCACCAGAGCTGCCAAGTAGTGACCACCATGCAGTGTCACAGTATGACACGACATTTAGCTCCAGTTCAGCAAACTAGAGGAGCTCAGCTCTTCCCCAGGGCAATCCTCCCAGCTGCTTACATTAACCTCAAATGACACTCACTCCAATCAGCACAAAGTGTTTGCAGCCTTGGAAAAAATCAAGGGAAGACCCAGCACCTGAGGATTTGCAGTCTCCTTCAATAAGGTTTTCTCAAATCTGGATTTCTTTCCTTCACCTCATTGCAATTACACAATTTTAAAGAGTGACCTTCAGATCTTAAAAGGAATATCAATAACATGAAAAAGCACAGGGATGAAAGAAGAACATTTGTGTCAATAAAGAGCAGAAAACAGTCCCACTGGCATAAAAATATTTCTCTTCCCCTCATCTCCTATAATGCAGGAACAAAAGGGATCTCCTAGTCCTGGACTCTGCTATGACAGGCAGTAGTTCTCTAGAATCCTTTGAATTAATTTAGCAAGCTCCATTTTAAAAACAAGTTCTGATTTTCGCCCCCAGCATTCCCATTATGAAAGGCTGCTTCAGAACATCACTGTTCTGACAGTTCAAAACTTTCTTTCAATTTCCTGCCTAATTTATGACTGGCCAGTTTCACACTCATGTTGTTTTGCCAGTACTGTTCTTTAGTTTAAAGAGCTCCCTTTCCTCCTGATGTTTGCTCCACAATGATATATTAACCAAGCTGTCACATAAGGCACGTTTAACCTAGTTTTAGCGTTAAAAGATAAAGACTTTATCTGACTATAGATGGGTTTTTAACTCCTCAAGGAAGAGGCTATGCTTTTATATTGTGATTAATTATAAATATGTATGGCAGAAAGGCATTTCATGGGATCATCAGACCCCAATTGTCTAGCCCATTCCTAAAATTCTCTAAGAAAAGAGATGCCACATCTTTCCTAGACAGCCTGCTTCAGTGTTTTACCCCTCTAGAGATTAAAAGGGTTTTCCTAATAAACATCTTAAATAATCTTCATTATGAATTCAAGCACTTTCTTTTTCTTACATCACTGACTATGGAAAACAGCTCATCACCAGCCTTTTTATAAGGACTATTTACGTGTAGGAAGACTTACGGCATCCCATTTCCCTCCTTTCTCTCCTAAATGAACAAATGCAGTGCCTTCAATCTCTGTTCATAAGACTTATTTGCCTAACTGATTATCTTTCAATTTTCTGTTTTTTTTTTTCCACCCTGGACTCTCTCTCCAAATTTCTTAACTGGTCTAGACCAAGTTTCACATCAGTTCTGGCCACCCACACTTGGCTGAAGCTCTGCCAGCCCCAAGCAAGTTGTAATAATTGCCTCTCATATCTGGCAAAGAGCGTTCTTGTTAACACAGTACTAAATACAATGAGTTGTTTTGCAGCAGCATCGCAGGGTTGATTCATATTCTACTTATGAACCAGCGCAACCCCAGTCCTCTCCTGCCGTACTGCTGCCTCATTGTGTATTCCCTGTTTTGTGTTTGTGTATTCTGCTTTGCCTGCCAAAGAGGAGTGCTTTGCACTTGTCTTAATTTCATCTCTTTTGCTTTCAGGCAAGATGTCTCATTTGTAAAGGTTGGTGTAAGTGCTGAGCCTTTCTAGCAAGGTCCCGTGTTTACCTGCCACAATGACAGGCAGTGTTTAGGACCTCCAGACAACAAGGCTACCATGTACCCACTGCAGAAGCACACTGTCCTCCAGCACAGCTCCGCCAGGATACGGATGCAGTCTCCACACTTAGTTACGTTGCTCTTCCAGCTAACATTCAGGTGAAGGTCTCATAGTTATGATTTTTAGATACTACTTCCTCCAAAAGAGATCACGTACCTTCCCCTGAGCAATATTCTACCACATCATCATCTAATGACTCTCCACAAGACCTGCCTTTCAGACCTCCACAGGAAACTCTCTCCCTACTCTATGGCCCTACTCATCCCTGCCAACACCTTAAATCAGCCACAGCCTTGAGGTGGGACCTCCACTTTCCCTGAAGCAGCTGCATTTCACTGTCCAAAGCTGGTATGCACTAAGTCAAGCTTTAGCACAGATTTCTTTTAAAGGCAGATTAAATAAGGGGTCAGAAAACAAACTTACCTTCTGGTCATTGTGTCCCTACAGCACAAGGTCTTCTCTGCTTTCTAGCAGCCTTCCGTAGCTCTCTGCAACCAAGTGCCCTCCTTCCCATCTCCACAAAGGTTGGCCAGGGCACTGCAAAGCTCTCAGGAGTCTCCCAGCCTCCACCGCTCCAGGCTGAGTATGTTCAAGAACCAGGTCTCCAAAGAACATCTCTGTAACAGAGAGCACTCCAGGAGAAAGAGCCTTGGGACCTAGCCAGTGCCTTTTAGCAGAAAAAACATCCTCTGCATGATCCCAGTGGTCAGGGAACTAGCAAAGTAAATGCTTTCACCACCTGCCGACTTCTGTTTGTTTTGACATTATTCCAGTTCTTCCCTCTCTACCACCTCACAGCTCAATTTTGGCAGGAAGGGCAGGGGCCTTTAGAGCTGGTGGGTTGTGAAGAGCAAAGCTTTCTAAATCACATTTCCCTGAAGGACATGGCACTGTCCTGGCACACTTTCCCCTGAGGATTTCAAAGAACATCCCAGGACTGCTACCTCCCTTGGCACTGCGGTGAGGTGCGGGGACATTCTAGCCTGTGTACAAAGCATGGAGAAGTTACCTCAGGTCATTGCTTTTAAGGCGATGAGACCAACAGAAAGATGATGAGTGCCTAGCTTACAAGGGGCACCAGAACTAACACAATATCAGGTTTAAAGTGGAACATAATACAGGTTAAGGCTTGGACTTGTCAGTCCTCTTGGGGACGGCTGTGTCTGCTCAGGCAGCGGGGGAGTTAGAGGCTGGGTAATTGCATACTTATACCTTTTGGAGAGGCCTTCACCGCACAATGACAGCCATGGTCCTTCCCTAGAGGCTATCAGCTCATTATCAACGCAATGATAAAAAAAATAAAATCTTAGGACTGCTTGGTGCTGGTGTTCATGTGTCCATAACAAGGGAAAGCAAGCAGTGTATCAGCAGAGGCGCTGGGCTAAATGGAGCAAAATGAAATCAGGTAGCTCTGCTGTTCCTTGTAAGAGAGTGATCCTTCAGGATTTGTCTGGAAAGCTGCTACGAACCATGACTGTGGACAGAATGCTGATTCCAAGCCCAGCTTTCTCACCCGTCGGTATTTTCCAAATGGCATTTTCTTGTGCTTGCTCAAGCACGGAGCAAGCCTTCCTCCTCTCCCCCTGGAGCAGCCTGCTCTCCTCCTCACGTCTGCTCCCCATTCACGCTAACGTAGGGCAGGATCTTTCCTGCTTGCCAGAGGTGTGAAGCCAATGTAAATTACTTTCCCTTTTGCATTGAGGGAAAGTCTTATTATCAACCTGTCAGATCTAGACAGCTGCCGAGATGCTTTATAAGAAGAATTAAATCAGGCTCAATCTCAACAGATAGATTCCTGTCCCTCTTTGGGGGCCCCATGCAGGGCTCTGGCCTTTGCCAGCAGCAGCAACGTAGATCAGCATGTTTTTCTCTCTCAGCTGAGCTTTATCAGTTAAAGCCAAGCATGTGGGGGAGACTGCAGCAGCATAAAGCAGTCCACTATCACCAAAGAGGAGGTCTTAAGAAAATCGTTTCCCAGGCTTTTAGCCAGAGACATCTCACAATGAGCTGACAGAGGAATTGCTTTGTTTCATCCTCAAAACGCAGCCCTCTCCGATATTAGAAATTGGTGGTCAGTAGAGACCAGTATGTGCCCCAAAGCAGCTGGCATGGCAGAAGAGAAGACGACAGTACCTCTCACAGGTAAAAGAAAAGAAGAGGGAATTTTGTATATCAGAAGAAGATTATCTGCTTTGTTATCCAGCCAAAATGCTGAAAGGAAACACATCTTCCCCTCTCCAGCTTGGTAGGCTCCCTTTGCACATCATGGACTCCAAAGTGGAAGTGGTGGTTCTGGCACTGCCGTGGCAGTGGTCAGGTACGTTATAACTGCTGTTTCTGTGGGACTTCTCCAGCACCGCGTGTCAACATGTTTGCTTGCATTATGAGGCCAACTGAGTTCCCAAGCCATGGTTATGAAGCTGGCATTCAAATCCATGTGAAATTCAGCAACATGGGCTTCTGTAAGCTGTGTGCATTTTGTCTTTCTCTACAGGAGTGGAAAAAAAAAATACTGCACACAAATAAAATTAATAGCTCCTCAGATCCCTTCTTGCCTTGCTCCCCCATCCTCCAAAGCCTCTGCAGCCTGTATGCTACCATAAACTATCTGTGTTGTGGGTTTGATTTAATATGGTGACAGAGAACTTTGCTCTCTGAGTTTGGAGTCCCCCTGAGTATTCTCTGCTCTGCAAGGTTTCACCTATTTTGCATTATCTTTGACCTAATTCTCAATGAGGTCTTGCTGGTGGATCAGGGGCTGTGCAAATTGCTCTTCCCTCTGAAAGGGCAGCCTGAAGTAAGGGTTTAGGAAAGAGAGATAAAGATTGGTAGTCATGCCAACCTCTTCAAAAGAGGCAGGAGGGCAACGTTGGTATCACAACCAATGGCAACAGACCCTACATGATCCCACTTCTTTGGCAGATGGCTGCAGTCATGTTCAGAGGAGCAGAATGCAGAGACAAGACCTTCAACAAGCTCCTACACCAAACCCTGAAGGAAAAGGTTTCCAAATAGGATGCGTGAGTTTTTTCACAAACACCAGGCCAGGTTCTAAATCCAAAGGGACAGGAAATGGATGATGAGTCAGCTCTCACCAAGCATAAAAGAAAGGAAAGGAGCAACAACTGAAAGGATTGTGGATACTCCATGTAGGCAATATTGAGAAGACTGGAGGAGGGGGAAAAAGAGAGAAGAGTCTAGAAGGTAGAAAATTACAGTTGTCTTGAAAGCAAGCTGTAGTTTTGTGCCTTAGATCCTGGAAAGACCCAAAGATGTCAGGAAATCCTCCTCTTCACCCTCTTGAATATAGGAGATTGACTCAGTCCCGGGAAGGTGATCATGGGCAGACAAATTTCCCTAGTCGTTACTGGTCTGCAGAAGCCAGATGTGACCAGCTGAGGTTGCTTGCCATAGTGCCCCTGGATGACAAGGATGCACAGAGAGAGCAATACTTCAGAACACCATAATGGTTCAGACCAGCAAATCCACTTCATTTGCCCACCCCTCCTTTCCCCACTTCTGCAGTCATCCCTGGTCACCTTAGTACCTCTTCTTCCCTAGGAAGAACAACAGCCTCCTCGCTCCGCAGAGCAGGAAAACCTTTGAGACCAATACAGACATAACGTTTTTGTTCTCCAAAACCACTCAAATGGCAATCTACAGCCAATAGCTTTTCTGATGGGAAAGGAAAGCTGTTATTTGAATACCCTTGTACCCCGGCTGTGCTCCTCACTGCCTTTATAGCAGCAACACTGGCTGCAGCTCTGTGAGAGAAGGTTTTATACTAGTCAGAAGTGGTGAAGGCAGTGGAAATTAGGAGGCAGCAAGAGTCCCTCCTCTCATCATTTCCATCCCACTCCTATAGTCTACAAACTGGGATATGGCTAGGCAGGGTCACAACTGCATTAGCTAGCTCTTGCGCAAATCACAGACGCATACACGCTCATAGTCCCATGGAAACATGCTCCTGGCCTACGCCGATGATTTGTCTTATGCAGAACTGACACATTTTAAGATCTAATTATTATCACAAAGCTCTAAACATCATGGAGCAGACTCTCAGCCTTTGCTCATCGATGCCCAACTGCTCCCACTGATCTCTTCTCTTGGAGCAGCAGTTTGTTAGCTGCAAGAACCGTCTGTCAGTTTGAGCTTGGGAACTAACAAACCAGAAGAGGTTCAGCCCAGGATTTGACATCTCCCTGCCAGAGGCTCAGATTTGATGTCCAAATCTGAGCCTGTGACATTCTGGGTCTTTGGATTCTAGTCCCAAGTGAGCCATGACAGACCGTAGCTCTTGCCAGTGGGTCCATGGCCTAGAATGTTACAATTTCTGCTGAGGATTAATGGCTTTTGAAATGGGATTGGGTAGCTGTGTGCAGATGAAAAAAATCCCACCTTCCTTTCTTATGTTTTGTAGGTAAATAGCCACTGTCCCATAAGCCCTGATGCCAGGATCCCCTGCCTAATCTGCACCAGCACTTTTGGAAGGAAGCATAGCCAGTTTGTCACTGAGAAGGAAAGCCAAGGCATCTTGGATTCCTCCGGAGTTGCTGCTCCCTTTGAGCTGGCTGGATTAGGACTGCCTGTAAAAAGGAACAGTTCAACGATAGTTTTTTACAGCACAAGTCTAATAGGAAGTCTCCCGTTGTCAGTGTGCTTTCGGGAGTCTGCAAGACATCAGCCTCCATGCAAGCTGGCAGGATGCTTCTCCAAAATCAGCCTACACACCTTGGCAGCACAGCCTGTTGCTAATCCCTAGAAAACAACCCCCTTTGAGAGCTAAAAATAGATGTTATTTTTTTAAAAGAACAAATTAATTACTCCTAAATTCCTTCATATTAGAACTATTCAGTCTTTACAGCTGCTCTCAAATAGGCTTTTTCACCTCTATTTACCTGTTTCCACACACATCAGGGATGGCAAAGACTGGCACATCCAGACCATGCCTGCAAATTAAGTGGGCTGTGAACCTTCTTCAACCACAGATGGAGAAGCGTGAAGGCTGTGTGCAGAGACTTTTGCCATCAGTTTGTTGCTCACAGATGAGCAAGCTAGGCTGGAACAAAAGCACTCAGCATAACCAAAAGCCAAGGAATAAGTATCTGGGTGTTTCAGCAGATCAAATTCAGATCCCTTTCCCTTGTTATATCTGTCCCTTTGCAATGGTCATGGGCAGCGCTGAGGTCTTCATAGCAGTGTTTAAACACAGCATAATTTCATGCCCTGGAGAGGAAAAGCAAAATAAACCATAAAATTTCTCCCTCAGCACAACACAATAGTATTACCTAACGATAGGTCTGTTTTGTATACAATTCTTGTCCATTAAGTACCTTCCATACTTTTAGGAAAATCATTCATATTTTCAGAAGCATGAAACTGATTTTCTTCCTCTTTAGCTTTGGTAGTATGGAAAAGGAACGAGACCTAAAAGCCAGGGGTGTTTCCATTGAAATCAGTGTGTTTGCACCAGTGAGAAACCACATTGGATCAACTCGTGTTGAGTCTAATAATCACCATGGAAAGAAACTTTTTGTGAGTGCCATCTCACTAGAGCCACGCCAGCTTCCACTGAACTTAAATTAAAAGATATACGTGATTTCACCAGAAGCTGGGTCTGGTCTGCAAAAACCTCTTCCCATCCAGCTGCAGGAATACAAGTCAAATCTCTGGGACCTTATAACCTCATTTTATCACTTTACTAGTTACACATTTTCTCTTACCCTTGTGGTGTTTAGAGCCCCCCCCCCTTCCTCCCCCACAAAGATGTCAGCTAGAACAGCCTTATACTTGTTTGACATTTCTGAGCTTGGTTGGAGCTCAAAGGCCAAGGGAAAAAANAAAAAAGGATAATAATTTCTTATTTGAACTTCTGCTCTGGTTCAATTACAGCCTGGGGCAAGAGCTCAAGTTGATTTCATTTTATCCCAATGGCCTATTTCTTCTTTAATCTGCCCCCCCTGTCCTTGCACCTGTTATATAGACATACAGAAATCAAGAAGGCCTTAAACCTGCAGACCCTCATTAAACAAGGCTCAGAGGCATTTCAGACCAAACATAGATGTCTCTTTATTTCAATTCATCCATCTACAGTGGAGCTTTCAGTGACTTTAATCAGCACCATGACACCACAATAAAGATTATAAATTAAAAACATTTTTGAAGCCTGGCCTGGTTTCCCTATGATAAAAAAGCATAAGTTTAAAAGGTGAAGAAACACTCACCACACTGTGTTGCTATCAACAGACAATCCCTCTAGCTCAGCAGTCTTGAGTTTTATCACACACACACAGAGCTCACAAGATAGTAATCAATTAAGCATTTTGCTAAGGCACTCAGTCAGAATGAGAACATCTGGAGTTGAGATTCAATTGTCCAGAACTAGCTGCCTGATAACTAATATTCCTTCAAATGGCTCTTCTATCAAGGTGTCCCTCCAGTTTCACCAGCCATTCCTCCATGGCTTGGATGCACTACTGAGTGGTTGCTCACCTCCAAGCCTTGTATGGAAACAATGGAGACAGATGATCTGGAGAACTTATGTTTCAGCATTGCCTCAGGCACATCCACTGAGACTTGGTATGAAAAACATCACTTCGCTTCAACAGCAACAGGAAAAAAAACATCTGAAGAAATGTTCTAGGAAATATAATTGTATTGCCTCTATAGGACAAGGGGGATGGATTCACCATCATAAGATCTCACGAAGATTCACCTCCAATTGTAATATCTGCATTTTACAACTGTAAAGGGTCATATCCTTTAATGGTCTTTGGACTGCACTTTAAACTCACCTTTTACCACCGCTAGTCAGGCCAAGCCCTATATCTCTGTCTAGGTTATACATGCACGTTCAGGATCTTCAAGCATAAACTGACATCTCTATAACTGCTCCACACTTAGATAGTGGTTGCTGCTCCTCAATGCAGCCTTAAAAGCACATCCAATTGAATTACAAATATTTCACTCTCACCCTGAATTCTGGGCAGCAAGGGAGTCCCTTCAGCTGTCTGAAAAATATCTTGTTTCAAAGAAACCTTGCTTTCTAGTTGCAGGGAAACAAAATAACTAGACTGGAGGGAATGCATAGAGCCTACATCAAGCAGAGATATGTCCATAAATATTGATAAATCATATGCTAAGTATTGATAATGAGCTGCTGGATAACTTCACCCAAGAAACTCTTGGTACTTCTCAACTTTAATTGAGCTTTCCTACTATTTTCTTGCCTTCATTTTGCCCCAGAACATCTCCTCCTGGCAGGTTTGCACACTGGTTTAGAGCACGGTCCTATCTTCACAAGCCTGTCCCAGGGCATCCTCACTGTTGTCTGCATTGAGCTCTGCCCTGGGGATATGCAAGAAAACTTGAAATGCCCACACGATCTGCAAGTCCAGCTATGTCTATTTGGTTTCAAGTGTATTTCCAATCTCTTTAAGCTTCCAACAGGGAGAAAGGGATCTGATTCTATGCAATCTCCTTCACACCTTTTCTACTGCTGTGGAAGCATGATTCTGACTTCTCAGCAAACGTAGACCCATTCCTCAGGGTGTTTACATTGTTTGCTTAGCTGAGCTCCATCAAATTTTGTTCAAATCACACTAAGACAAGAGAAAAATCAGGATGTACCCCTTTCATACCTGGCTTTTTTATTTATTTGCTTCTAATAGAATTTATCACCCAGTGGAATTTCGATTTTTTACAGAGCTGCTTCTTTTTCCCTTGGCAATTTGGGTCAAATCCTATCACTGAGCTCTGCTAAATTTGTTGCAATATTAGCATTGCTGTCCCTAGCCTGGTGGGGATGTGGCAGGTAAACCCAGCTGAGCCGTGCCCCAAATCCAAGCTGAGAACACCAAAAGAGCTGAGGTATCCTAGCCCAGCCCCAGGGAGCCTGATGCTGGAAGGGGATGAGACAGATACAAAGTAAGTACTGCCCAAACAAACCTTGCATGGGAAAGGAGGGCTGGAACAGACCCTGCAAGCACCACATTTCTGGATGCTGACACAGAGACTCTTCTGGATGTCCTGCTCTCTCTGTTGAGAGATCTGCTGGAACCATTGGTCTCTAAATCAGAGCAGACGTAAGGCCAGAAAGAAATAGAGGATGACAGTACAAGGTCAAATGGAAAGGGGAGGTAAAATCACAAGGAAATAAAGAGAAATGAGGATTTTTATTGGGTCCATTCTGATGATGCACAGGAGGGAACATGACAAGGCCTGATCTGACATGTAATTCAGGCTGGCTATTGCTTAGAAATGGCTGTGTTTGTCCAAAAATAAAGCTGCTCTCCTCATTTCTGTCTGGAAAAATGGACAGTGTGGAGAAGAAAGTAGCCAGAAGGCATTACCTACATGGGCTGAGAACTTGGGGCTTTTTAACAACAGCAAAACATCTCAGGTCACCCTGGGGGACACATTTGCGGGCAACATCAAACTTCATCAAGGACTACTACCCCCTACTTAACTCATAAAAAATACAGTTTTAAATAAGTGTCATCAGGATAGAAAAGGACTCTTTCAAGTTTAGTACTCCCAAAGGTACTTCAGGCAGCAAGCGGGAAGAAAACAGTTCTCTGCAGTAAGGACACCATCCCCCCCTTTCACCTCACCTCATCCCCACCTCTCCTTCCCTCCCTACCTCCGAACTCTAGAGGAATAAATGAGCTAAGAAGTCACCTCTTCCTGCTGCTCCCTGCAAGATTCAGCCCTCTTGTTCCTTTATTATGCTTATTATCTTTCTCATTATTGTCCCAGTGCCTCAGAGTCCATGTGGAACCTTGAGGACAGACCCCATACGGAAAACATAAAATGACTGAATCTATACATGGAGGACATACACCTCGGAGCATATGGCCCATGTGCTGACTAACACTGTAGATAATGTCAATAATAATGCTCTGCAGCATGCGCGAGCCAGGCTGCTCAGCTTTCCAACTGAGGAGTTCAATGCAGACCTGGATGCCGTGTGGCATTTTTAATGTGCAACATAAAAATAGAGAAGATATAATGGGCTTATGTTTTCAAATGGGCTTCCAACTGTGCCACCTAGAAGTCAAGGAGATGTGGGAGGACAAAACCCCAAACCGTTAGGTCATAAAAGCTCTAAGAGAAAGCCAGCCAGTGTTTGATAACTGAGGATCCTGTTCTCCAAAGTACCAGTGCTCAGAGCACCCTGCAATCTATGGAAATGTTTAGGGTTTATTCCTGCAAATTGCTACAACCAGCGAGTTTCATGCTCTTGGAGTAGGCTCAACAAATTGCCTCTTGGCAGGGAATAACAAGTCCTGAAGACAAACCAATAACCACCTAATATCTCAGCCCTGGGGGACTGTATGTATTTTCCATACCCATTTTAGAGCCGAGATTCACTGGTTTCCTGCCCCTAAAACAGTCTCACCCTGGAGGTGATTTGCATCTCTCACACAAGGGGCACCCAAGCCACGGGTTGATTTAGCAGCTAAGGTTTTGTGATCTGCAGTGGAGAGAGACTTGTGGAAGATACTTGGCAAAGTAAATTGTGCAGAACAGCCAACAGACAGTCCCCTCCCTTTCACAGCCTCTAATGAGCCCTTTGCTTCTTATCAGAACAGCAAGGGAACAGACATCCCTCCAGCACATAACTGGCCCCTCTCCGAGGACCAGGAGATGAAACCATAAGCAATGACTTATAAACATAGAGTATTTCTGAACTCATTTGCCTGCTGATAGGATTCAGGCCTTATTCCAACCTGCAAATGGGATGTGCTTCACTAGTTTTAAATCACTCAGCAGGTGATAAGTGGTTAACGCCTGGAGCTCTGAGGTGCCTTCGAAACATAATTGTTTATTAAAATAAAACAATAATTAAGTGGAAGACACAGAACCTTGTGATTTTGGAAAACCAGATCATTTCTTATAATGAATCTCTGAGGCTGGGAGCCGTCAAGGTGTAGCCACAAAACAAGGGAGAAGGGCTGGGTGAGACCTGGGGGCACACACTGTGCTGGCAGCTGAGGAAGGGAAGAAGTGACAGGACTTGGGAGCACTCACGGAAAGGATGCTCCAGGATGCCACCATGGAAAAGGCACAGCTGCAATTGATGAGCAGGGAGCCGTTCAAGTTTGCGCTGAGGGGACAAACTTCAGGCTCAAAAGGCCCAGAGCCAAGACAATCGTGACGTGTTTTCAAAGTGCTGGGGAGAGAGGAAGGGGTTTACTTGGTGACAGCTCCGGCCTTGTCGTGTGGTCATGGCCTTGATAATATAGATGGAGGGTCACAGCCTCTCAGTTCCCTTCAGGCTGCAATTAAACAGTCTCAGTAACTGGCACTTAGCTCAGGCCCTTCTGGAGCCACTGTAAATCAAATTTCTCACCCTCCTAGCACCATCCATCAATAATCAATCTTGTCTGTGTGGGGATCTGTATGCCAGAAACTGATGAACAGGACAACTTTCACCAAGTTTTTGATATTTGAGGTGCCAGAAGATGTTTTATATGCCTGCATTCCCCCTTCCTTCCCTCCTTCCAGGCACAGAGACCAGAAGCCTCTATCTCTTTTTCAGGCAAGGCCTGCTAAACCCCACCACCTCAAGAGCTTTGATTAGGCAGAGTAAAAACCACTGCATTAACAGCTCTGTAAGTAAACACCTGATTGTTTTCATCCTCTTCACCACAGTGTGAGCTGCATCGTTTTAATCATGCCTTTGGGTTTAATCCCGATTATTTCATTGCAAACTGCAAGAACGTATCATTACTTACAGCGCCATTCTAGGCTATTACTCAGTCCTTCAGGTCAGCAGGTGATGAGGGAATCCCCATGTGTTACCAGCTTTCTGTGCCCCTGCTCTTCATTTGGTGACAAAATCCTGCAAGCCCTGAGCTGAGAATTAATGAGAAACTATCGGCATAATTTAGGTCCTAAACTTGAAACCCTTCAAGTTTGGCATACTCCTTGCGGATGTAATCCCACAGAAGAGGAGCAGGGATAGACAAGGGAAAGTGTCACCATATACCCTCCAAACACATGCCTTGTTTTGCAGGTTCACCGTAGGCAGTAACAGGGAGTAGGTGTCACACACAGGGGCTGTCCCATACACCAGACAGAGTATCAAGCTCAATTTGCCTACATAGCAGCTTTAAAACATTTCATCTGAATCCAGCCCCAGGCACCATATTACAAAACTGCCTACTTTTTATTGGCTATTTTCATTAGCAACCTTAGCATAGCGTCAAGGCTGGAATTGCTAGTGGAGAAGTTTTCCCCAGAGTGAACTTCTTACTCTACCCTTCAGGCCAGGGTAAAGAGAAAGCCAGATTCCACTGTCTGCCCTACAGCTGGCCCCAAACCTTCCCATACTGGCAAGAGATGCCAGACAATTTTGTCTTCTAAACATCCCCACATTAAAAATGACTGCCAGCACTTCAACAGATCCTCAGCAAACAGGAAGGAGGCAGCAAGCAGCTAAATGCAGGGCTATTTTTAACCTGGGCTCATTTCTTAGGGAAGAAATTATTCATAACCGGTATGCATGCAGTGCATCAGATACAGGACAGGCTTGGCTGCGAACTCATTAATGGAGATGCCAGCTCCCTCCTTTCTGCACTGGGAAACAGGGGCTCTCCTCGCTGTCTTACAAGGGATTGCAGGGAAACATTGAAGGTGTGAGATTACCTGTTTTATCCCCACTTGCACTGTGGCTGCTGTGGTAGAGGATGAAGCAGGGGCGTTGAGGCACGTTATAATTTTGGCGTGAGCTGCCCATCTTCCATTTCATCCCTGCTCATGCTCAGAGGCATCGTTCTGGGTTTCTTTCAGCTCCTGTTTCTTCTGTTCCCTGCAGCCACACTGTGAACTCATTGGGTCCCCTGCACCCTTCTGGAAGTTCCTCTTCTGAAATGTGGATGTTAGCTTAGCCTAAGACAATTCACATTTCTCTCCAGCCTTTTCTCTACATGGGGAAAATGCACTTGGAAACCCTTTTCTCACAGCCTTCTCACTTCTTCTAACACTTACATCCTTTGACATAATCAGTGGTCAAACGCTTCTGGCCCAGCAAGGGCACAAATCACTTTGAACTGCAGGCCTGATAATTGGGTTTGGCAGGCAATATTTGGTTCTAAGACCTTTTTCAACTTTTTTATTTCACTTTTATAAAGTACATGCTCAAGGATTTCAACTCTGAAGGTAAAAAAGACTATTATGATCATCTAATCTGACCACCCACTTACCTGTGGATGTAAAAATTTACCCAGTGGTCCTTTACTGAGCTCAGGAACTTTTAGTTGAGCTGGATTTCCTCTTTCAGAAAAGTGATCTGAACTTGATATATTGGATTTAAGTAACAGAGAGCTTGCTGCATCCCTTAGGCAGCTGATCCAGAGGTTCATCACCCCATTGTTAAAGACATCCGCCTCATTTTCCAATTGGAAATCAATGTTAGACAAACATAGATGTTGGATCTTTCTACATCCCTTTCTCCACTGGTCTAAAAAGCCTCTTAATACTTGGTATTGTTGTGTATTTTCTCCTGAACTGTGAACAAGTTGATCCTACCTTCTACACACTACGCCAGCTTTAAAGCAGAATACAGACGTACAGCAGCTCAAAACCGTACTGGTCTATCATCAGTCTCAGCCTGAGCAGTTTGGCTTTTCAATGTTTTTCTGCTCGGAGAGCCCCTGTCCCATGCCTGTCCCTAAGATCGGGTGGCTGCTCTCATGCCCTTGTGTCTCAGCCAGCTGGAAGGTGCTGTGTGCCCCTGACCTCATCCTAACAGCTCTTTTGCTCACGTTAAGCACGAAGGCCAGGTTAGCAAACATGCTTTTGTTTTGTATTAGCCTAAACCTCCTGCTGTGTTTCAGGCTCCAAACAGCCTGCAACACCATTGTAAAAACATTCAGTTTGGTTGAGCTGCTGAAAATTAGGCTGGGAGCCTCCAGATCCCTTGAGATGGATGTGTGCATTGGGGAGAAGGGAAGAAAGAAGTAGAGGACAAAGCTCATAAGTCAGCCAAAATACTTAAGCTCTGAGCTTAGCTCACAAACCATTGCAAACTATGTTTTCAACCTGCCATTTAAGGACTCCTAGGATCCACAGACTGCTCCTAGGAGTTCATAACAGGTAGTTAAGAGAGCAAATAGAGCCATAAATTCTTGCAAGAAAATTCATCACACCAGTCAAAAAATTTTGGGGCCCACATTGCAAGTGGGAATAAGACCAATTGGTTACAGGACATGGGTACAACAGCACAGCTGAAGATGAGCTTGTGCTCCTTTTCCTCCATGACAGAGAGCATCTGCTTCTCAGTGAGAAATCATACTTCAGTTAGGAAAGTACAGACACTCCAACTATCACCAGAAAGCAATTGGGAAAAATAAAATAATTCTAATTAGAATATAGTTTTTTCTAGTTGCTCACACCAGACCAAGAGCCATCAGAAATAACACTAAAGAGAAAGAAGAACATCACAGGAAACGCAGGAGAAGCAGTTACTTAAAGAGGATCAAAGCCAACAGCACTTCTTACAGCTAAAGTTTGAGAGGAAACCTACCAAAAGCCCCCAATCAAAAAAGGCACCTCTGCTGACCCCAGTGACTATAAAAAGCCTCTTGCACTGGTCTTTTCAATGTGCAGAGGAAATTGAGGCGAGTGATGAACTGATGCCCAGCAGCTGGGGCTCTTTGCTACTCTGGAAGTCTCTACACTCAGCTGAGCCGCTGCCTGCCCTTTGCCAGGCAGCCATGAGCACTGCCATCAGCACCTCCTCTCTTCCATGAGCCCTTCACTCCAGCAAGCAGAAACACACCATATACTGAACCTGATGATGTGTGGAGTAGTACAGGTGGGACGGATGAACCAGAATATAAATAAAAATCCTAAGGTGTAGCAAAACAATAATAATAAACATTCACCTGTATCACGAGCTCTGAAAAATCCTCTCAATCTTCAGATACTGTGGTCTGTGCACACCTCCATCTTTCCCATGGCTGTCCCACACTGCTAATCTGAAACTTCTTTTCCTGAAAAGAAGTATGAGGCAAGTCCTGCTTTTGGAGTGAGGGACAGAGCAATCTTCATATGAATCCATAAAGCATAGCTTTTATTATCCTCCCATCTGCTTTCCCCCTGGATGGCATATATTTGCAAAGCAGCCCTTGGAGGCAAGGGAAAAGAAGGAAAGAAAGTTGCTGTAAAGAAATCCAAAGTGACGAGAAGATCTTAGGGTAGCTGTTGTAATTTATAATCAGCCCCTTTAATACGGAGCACTAATGCACAGCTGCTGAGAAAACTTGTCCAATATGTTTCTGCAGCAGCAAAAAAGGCCTCTGAGGTCATCTTGGCACCTACATTATGCTACAAAGCAATTGTCTAATTGCAGAACCTTGTGTAGTTTCAGTATTAACCTCTTCCCCCCACAGCCAGCCAAGCAGCACAGCTCTCTTGTTTAGAAAGCCTGGAGCAAGAGGATCAAGGAAAAATGGATTAATAAATCCAACATGAATAGTCTTTTACTGTTGAGACTAGATTTATATCGAAAATAATCTTTTTTTTCCCCTGAGCAGAGTACTAGGCCAATGACGCAAAGCAAGACTCACCTTAAGACTAACAAGAAGCTCCCTCCTTCTACCCAACTTGCCAGTCTCTGCCACAAAGCCTCTGGCTCATTGGGTAGGACCTGAATCTGCCAGTTCCTATGGCCGGTGTGTTCCTGTGGTTTTAAGGTGCTCAATGACTTATGATTTCAGATTCACAAAGACTTTGACACTGCAGAAAAAACATAAAGCAACTTTAAGGAGGGTCCAGGACAGCGTGGAGAAGAGAGATGCACTGGAGTCCAGAGCTTTAATGCACTATTTAATCCATGTGTGCATGCAACTGGACAGTCATTCAGGCATCTCTCAGGCTGGCTACTGATGGAAACTATTATTAAAGCAGCCCAGTGTCTCTGGAGAATCCATAAAGCTTGGAAAGCCACTTAGAGAAGTGGCTAAGGAGACCTGTGAGCAGCAGTTTCTCCTTATGGTTTCCAAAGCATCATCATAACAAGCTAAAATGAAATGACTTCTGTCTCAGAAGTCTAGGAGGTACCTGCCAACCTGAGGTTATGTGCAAATGGGCCCCAGCTGACAGCCAAATCACACAGGAAAAAACAGTGAGAGCTGTAATTTCAGTTCTTAGGGATCTACATGAGAATTTCAGTTCTCAGGACTTCCACTTTGCTAAGCCTGTGTTGCTGAAAACCAGGTCTGAAACAGGCCTCAGCACTTGCTCATAACTTCCCTAACCTGCCTGGCATCCACCCAACACTACAAACCCTTGCTGCCTTTCTTGAAATTTGGCTCAGATGACACAAATCCCCACTTCAGGCTAAGTGAACATTTTGTGAAACATTCAGCAAGGCTGGCCCGTGTTCCAGTTTGCAGATGATTTGTTTCCTGTAGGAAGAGTCTGGCCAAGCTCACCCCCACAACCTGAAGGCTGGTTGCTCAGCTGGAGTGAAGGTAAAGCTGGAACAGGCCCTCTGTGCCTGATGTCAGGGGAAGTTTGGGATTGCTCAGACAGATGCTGTAACTGGATGTGTCGGCAATCTTTAAAAGCAATCAACTGTAGATAGAAGGTGGAGCTTGAATTTTAGTTATAAGTATACAAAATAAATGTAATTAATTAAATAATCTTGTGTATGTCAAACACTATCATAACACAGCCTTACAGAAACACCAAGTTTCTTAGTAACCTCCCAGAAGACCCAGTAAGAAAACAAAAGTGCCAATGAACTTTGTTAATGCGGACGTTGCTGAGATTGTTAATCAGAGAAGGACAAAAAATAACGGCTGTGTAGGCACCAGTCTGTCCTCAAAGCCTCCTCCAATTAAAAGCAAAATGGTCATGTCAAGGATAAAGCAAAGCGTTCCCACGGTATTAAGTCTTGTCTAATTAGCAATTGTTAAGAACCAGTGAGCATCTTGATTTGGATGAGTCTGGAAAACTCAATGCTAACAAAAGCATATTAGAAATGGAGGTTATTCCAAGAGATCACGCAATGGAGAGACTTAACTAGACTAGGAGTTCAGTTTGGAAGAGCCTAGCTCTTCCCCAGTGGAGTTAGGTATCAACCCATGACAGATACCCAGTTGCATTAGGATAGTTATGGTGTGATGCAGAAAATTAGGGGAGTTTAAATAATACATCTACTAGACTGCTCCTGATGTCTGTTTGTGGTCTCATATTTGGATTAAGGTCACCAGAACGGTTTTGACCTTTTTTTTTGCTGAAGCTGCTCCCTTTAACATGCCCAGTCCCTTAGCTCATTCACAACCTCCACTAAGCACTATGGGGTTCTTTCCTTTTGATCCCTGCCTACTGCCAGAGCCGTAACAGCAGTGGGATCCAAAGATTATTTTTTTTTTTTTAAATTGGTTTGTGGTTTTAATACTTACTTTGCCTTTGTGACCACAGCTCTCAGCTTGTGCCTTTGGGGCCTGCAATCCCCTTTTGAACTCACAGCCCAGTATTAGCACAGCCTGGGACTGCTTGTCTTCCAAAATTCGGACTGACAGCAGGCAGTACGATGGGACCATAGGTAGTTATGCTACTACAGAGTTTACTCTTGCAATTATTCTCCTAGCTACAAGAGGGTGACATTGTCACACATAGCTTGGCATTAATGCCTTTTTGACCAGAAGACGACATGTTCCCCATCTCAGATTTCTCATGGTGCTTGTAAGGCAAGAGAGATTAGGAAAAATCTACAAAGGATTTTTGAGCCAGAACTTGAAAGTTCAGGGAGGAAGGACCTCTGTTTTACCAGCACTTCTAAAATTGACCTCCTTCCTAACTATCGCAGCAATGGGTTTATTTCAAACTCCTCTAGCTTATGGAATAATTCAGTCTATTAGGTTTCCTTTTGAAATACAGCTGAGTCCACACATGAAGTATGTTATGCCTGGGCCATTTTCTCTTATTTCTGGAAGCTGTTATCAATTTTATCCTGATAGATATTTAGTTGCATTGTACTATAAAAAATCAATTAAAAAGCATCTTTAATTCTTCACCTCTGTGGATCAAAACATCCTCATTTGGATGTCACTAGAAAAGTCCGCACACCAAAGCGGCCAGTAGAACAAGGGTCATTTTAGAGATACTGCTAGGTGGAGAAGCTGAAAACAGGGTTTTGTGGAACCACTTTAAAGAGGATATGAAATATCCAAGGGGAATTTATTAAAGCCAACAATGCAGCTATTCTGTAGCTTTTTGAGGCATACAGAGGATCAGGTCTTCAGCCTCTTTCAAGCTTTTTTACACACTTGAAATTGCACTTGTTATCCACAAAACTGGCAGCAATTACTGTGCCAGAACAGGTTGCGTTGTGACTATATCACTGCACACCCAGCCTCAGGAAAGCTAGATGTAAATGCAGACTCTTTCATTTTGCATGTGAAAATTGGAATTTTCTATCAAAAAATGTGTTCCTTACTGCCTCACCCAGTAAGTCAGTCAGTTCAGAGTGTAATGAGGGTCAAAAAATGGATCATCTATGGCTGCTTCTAGTATTGGTGCCATACACACCTCAGGTGAGCCGTTATTGTCTTTCTTGTGCTTCTGTCTGGACATAGGAATATGTTACTAGCTCTGTAATTCATGGCAACTTTTAGTTATGCCTGGGGCAACTCTGAAGGAGAACTGCTGCAGCTGTATGAGCTTGATTTCTCCTCCATCCTTTTTTAGGTCCTTTTCATTTCTTTCTCTTCTTTTCTTTGGGCAGCTGGATCCATGTGTTTCGCTTTGTGCACCATTGCCACAGCCACACGTTGCTTGTTTCCTGCTTTCTGTGTCTGCTTCCTGGACCTGAAATGGCACAGATGAAGCAGAGATCATCACTCGCCCTGCAAACTCACCCTGAGCCTCCCAGCCTTCGTCAAAGCCGTGTCTCTGACTTCCTTCCTTCTCAGCCAAGCCTGCAGCCTAGCAGCTCTCCCATCCTTCCCATTATACCCACTCACATATCTAAGTGCAACAGCTGTGCTGTTTGGATGCCCTTTTCCAGACTTAACTACTGCCTATCTTCTTGCTGTGGTTGAAGCACTGGTTCAAATTCACCATCATTTCCCATTTTCCACAGAAACAGCCATTAAAATCCTTTTCCCAGTAGCATATCCAGTGACATCCTTCTGTTTGAGTTCTTCATGTACCAGGCTTCTGTGTGGAAAAGGATTTAGCTGATTTTTGACAAAAGTTTCTGAACTATTTTTTTTTTAAAACCAGGTAACAGTGGGTTACGACTGGGCTCTTGGGTCGAATGCAGCACTGATGTTTTCTCCTTCTTCCTCCTCCATTTTCTCCATATTCATTCAGGTGTAAAATGAGAGGCAGACAGACTCCTCGATCTCTTTTGATTCCTTGTGTTAGCATTTACCCACAGCTTTTTGGTTTGAATTTATGGTAATCGCTTTATTCAAATGCTTTTTCATGATAGCGGTGGTCTGTCTTTATCTTCCCAGATCAGATATGTTCATCCTAGCACAGCCGAGTCATGATCAAACCCATTGACTGTTAAAGCACCAATTCATATTTATTAGCTTGAAAAGTCTAGCCATGCCCCAGCAGGTGGGACACGGAGCGGGACCTCCGTGCACACACGAGAAGGACACTTTGCTTCAGACCCCACTCAGTCACCGGCAAGATCACAAAGTGTTAAAGGTCTGATATAATTTGTGAATTCACCTCATTTTATATGAGCGCTCAGAGAGTTAAAGCTAGCAGTTTATTTCTTTTTTATTATTATTATTTTATAGTGACTGCGCTTCTCAATTTCTGTATTATTCACACCTCAACAAATCTTATTTCATTAGATTTTGGGAACTGCAACGGTAATTTTGGTGATTAACTTTAAATTGGGGATAATACAAGAGCAGACATTAACATAATGTCAAAACAATTTTGTACAATTGTTACTTAACTTCGGTCAAATCATTTCCACCCCCAGCGTCCTCCTAAATGGACCTTTATTAATATGACACAGACAAACACAAGAGAACCCTGGGCTTTATGCAGGCAAATGATTAAACAAGAACACTTATCAGAAATGATCACGCAGGGTAACAAGGCAGCAGGGCAAATCTCTGAATTCTCATATTCTCAGGGCTGCATGTGGCCTTTAGAGGAACTACATGAACAAGCCCTCGACAGGATGCTCAGGAAAGGTGTCATAAATTGTCTTGCCTGGATGACAACTAGCGGAAGCTCAACAGCAAGATGTTTAGCCTCTTGCATTTATTATACACAGGTGGTTTTAAAGCTGATGGATGGGTATTAATTACTGTGGAGACTGGAGATCTTTATTTCTATCTTGATGCCACAGCTAAACCTGAGGGACTCCATTTTTTAGGGCTGAAGGAGAGTTCGTTCTCTGTGGTCTCTTCAGTCAATGGACTGATCAGAAAAAAGGCAAAAAAACCCACAAGGAGTGATGTGTCAAGGACATGTTGGTGTCTCACACAGCCAGGGGAGATATTGACTCCTATGAAGACTCGCTACCTCCTCGCTGTGGGAGGCTGCTCGTATGAGCTCCATTCATTGCCGCACAGGAACCAAATTCCCATCATACGCCGTCATTGTCAGAGAATACTCCTGGGCTTTCATCTCATTAACTGTCAGGAAAAGTAAAAATGTTCAGCCAGGTGTCCAGCTTTCGGTCTCACTGGATTTCCTAGGGCCTCATCTTGCAATTTTTTTACAGTTGGTTGACCAGCTCCCACTGGCATCGAGGGGAGTGGGATAACTCCCTTGTTGCTCCAGCTGGGATGGAGGGGTGCTGGGCTTGTTGCAGCCGTGTTGGGAGACTGCCTGGCCAGTTACCTGCTTTGCACGTGTACTTACCTGAGCAATCACTCACAAAACACAGCACAAACTGGGAATTGGCTGAAAATTTGTGGCTTTGATTTCCACTGGGGCCATTAAAGAAAAATACAGGGTAAATGGGGAAAAAACTCCCACCCTAATTTGTCAACTGACTAGCTTTTATCCAAAGTGCAGCCGCAGAGATTATTATTGATGGTAAAGAACTCCCCTTTACCATCTAGCTGAGATGCTTGTGACCAGAGGGGTTTGACATTCATTAGCACAGCCCCATGTTCTTGGAGAGAAAATCCTTCCCACAACTTCTGCTCGGTGCAAACCTGGCAGTCCTTCAGGTCTGGACTGTGGAGAGTTTCCCATCAGCACCATCAAGCTCTGAAAAAGCTTGAAAGTTTGGAAAAGTTACATTTGGAAAAGGTACATCCTCTTCTACACCTTCAGCAAGACACCCAGCTTCCTAAGAGAGGAAGAAGCAGCTAATCACCTTGCAGTGACTGGGAATGGATCCACAAATCACCTCCCACAACTAAATGCACTCACAAGAATGTCCATTTAGATACTCAAAGTTTGAAATATTCAAGACCAATGATTGCCTTTGACAATGTTGACTTAAATGCATTCTGACATTTATTCCAAAAGTGTGGGGGGAAAAAAAAGGGAAGAAGGGATGAATAACTTTTTGTTTGTTTTAGTTCGTGTTTTTGTTAGGGTTGTTTTTTTTTTTTTTTATTTCACATAATCAGTCTGAACAGAACACAATAAATTTGAGAAGGTAATAAACAGCTCATAAAAAATCACTTTTCAAACTGTTGCTAAAACAACCTCACAACAGTTGGTGCTCTAATGGCTCACTGGAGGGATCAGAGAAAACTTAGGTGAGCCATGAGCTTTAGGGTAGCAAAAAGTGCTAGTTGTTAGCACAGTGCCATGGCTTTACATCAGCAAAAGTCAGTACCAGTTCATGTAGAAAGCATGAGGTAACTATTAGGAGCTGTTTGCTCCTTTCTTTGCCTTTGATCTCTCCCATTTTTCTCTGTAATACACTACATTTTTTAAGGTTTTGTCTTCTCTACACAGGCTCTGAAGTTTACTGTGAGGTCTTGCAGGGAGATGTTTTGTGACTTGCAGCAGGTAGAGGATATGGCACAGATGTTCTGGGGAATCATCTGGACTGAACATCTGCTGAGGGGTTGGCAGTGATGTGAGGAACAGGATTTGATGCATCAGATGACCTCTTCCCCATTGTGTTAATAGCTCCTTTTCCATTTGTAGAAAAGCTCCATCTTTTTTGTTTCACACGGATGTGGCCAATGCATGTGTATTTACCACAGCTGCATTTTACCAAAACCACATTCCTTGGGGAAAAAAAGAAGACATTTATCCAAACTCTCACAGCAAAAAAGTGTTCGTAGAGAAGAAGCCCTTGTTCCTGCCAAACCTCATGGCAACAACAAGCCCTCAAATAGAGAGACCATGCATTATACAAAGAATCACGTTGTCTCTGCAAGCACCTGCTGGAGGAAGGAGGAACAAAGCATGAGTCACCATGACGTACACAGGCGAAATTATGAATGATAAGCTAAAAATAAAATGCTTTCAAATGTAGTTGTGTTCCTACTTCTGACTGAGGAGCACGTTCCTCCAGGGGAGGTGATACCTTCCTACCTCAACTGGGCAACGCCGTCAGCCACACGCAGAGCCCCAGAGCAAGCAGCTCCCTAATTGCCCTGAAGGTGCAGCGCAGAAATTTGAACCTGTTTGATGACGGCAGCCACACGTTTCCTGAGGATGGGCCACTCGTTAATTGTGGTATCATCGCTCTGCAGTCCTTTGAAGGCCAGACATCACCCATTCTGAGAGGCACACTTCGTGTCAGCTCTCCTTTAAAAGCGTACATAACATCCTGTGAGACTGTCAAAAATGTTATGGTTTGAGCCTGTGCTGAATGGAGCCAAAAGTTCAGCGTGAACTATCACCGATGATAGTTTTTTCCCCTGAGAGGTGCTGTGAGTAGCTAATAAGAATACATGAGCCGGGCTGTCAATGCAATGAAGCTCCTCCTAAGCTTTTTAGTGCACTGATATTTTACACTGTGAATTGCTTCATCCTGAGAAACGTCCCAGCAATGTAACAATATGAGCGCATAAATTCTAAGGTCCTTGCTCAGTTTTCACAGTTTCTACGTAATGTTTAGCCACCTTACCTGAGTAAGGGCAGGGTAAAGCTTATGCAGTTACTTTAGCTCTGCTCCTTTACGGTTCAAAGCACTGTTAGATAACACTTCCAAGTATATAGCAGCTCCTGCTGGATGCTACCCATAAAGGGAAGAAGTAAAAATACAAGGTGGGGTCTTTTAAAGCTTATTTGAAAGCTTGAATGCCTCCCCTTGTGTTTGTCTATTTTCATAAAAAAAAAAAAAGGTGAAACCTGACAATCATCACCAACCCAGACCACCAAGTTTCTGGCAAATATTTGGAATTTTGCCTGTACTCCAAATCTAGATTAGGCTAACATAGACACCAAAGCAACTATGGGTGAGCAGAAGCAGAGTATCAGAGAGATAACACTGGGCAGGACTCAATCCACCTCCTTCAGTAGGGGAGGAAAGAGCATCAGCAGTTGGGTTGCCAGTGCGTAGTGCTGGCTTCCCTTGCTGTTTCCCAGGTGTAGCAGAAGTACGGAGAAAGTGATAAATGAGCACTGAGTAACCACATTAAGCGACTCATGAACATCTGCAGATATTATCACAGGCCACAGGAGTCCAGGACACTTCTAAGGTTGTGAAACAGTCCTCAGCGAAGAAGACAGCTTTGTCTTGATTTTGAAGACTAAATGTTGCTAACCTCCATGAGCTGGGGAGGGGATGGCTCTCAGATCTTTAAAAGGAACGAGGAAACAACAGCGGTGTCTGACTCGTCTTTTTGCTAATGAGCTATTAGAAGTTGTTTTTGAGCCATACTCTTTGCCCTCATTATAACTGTGTTCCCATAAGCTCTGCCTGTTGTAATGAGGAGAAATCCGGACCGATGCACAGTTTTAATGAGATACAGTGTAGATGTAAAACAGAAAGACTTAACATCTGAAGCAAGACCTCAAAGTGGAGTAACAGAAACGGGTAGAGGATTTACCTCAACAGAGAAACCTGGGTAGGAGAAGAGGAAACAACCATTTTCATGTCACAGGCAGAGCAGACAAAACTTGCCCCTCAAAATCAAATGTGACTTCAAGCGGTGTTATCTGGAAGGATGTAATTCACCAAGGGGAAAGGAGGGAAGGTAAAATGAGATCCAGCAGCTAATGACATCTAAGAGTTGAATGGTGAGAGGGAACGCTCGCTGTTGACAACACCAATGAGGAATGAAACAGCCAGCAGAACACTTCTTTTGTTCTTGTCTCATATCTTTTCATGAAAATTAAAAGGGCAGTTTTCACAGCTGGTGAAGGACTTTTTTTTTTTCCCTTTGCTCTGCCATCTGATGCTGTCTCCGCTTTGAAAACAGCAAATTTATGCCTGAAGCTGAACGGGTAAAAATTGGACTCTGTTGCCTGTGGGTATTTTGCCATGAAGAGCAGCAGGATCTGATGAGAGATTTAATCCAGATCAAATCAGGGAATATTCAACAATGTCTCTGTTTTTGCAGGAGATTCTTCTGAGCAGCAAGAGGGAGCCGGGAGCAGGGCTCAGCTGAGTGTGTCCCAGGATGCTCAAGGCAGTTTGTGCTATAAGGGGGAGAGAATGGGGTAAGACTGTCATTTTTTTTGCCTGCATTCTCTGAACCCAATGTGCCAGAGTGAGAGATCTGCAGTCTGAACCCAGAGGGGAGGATTTCTTCACCATGCAGCTGTGTTATGTCTCGGGATGCTAAGAAGCAGGGTTAAAACCTTTGTGAGTTCTCACCTTTTCAACAAATCCGTCTGATGATGCTCTGCTGGTACACAATACTGTCTTCTCATCTTTGTTAGCATCGTGTTTCTTCTACAAAGATCAGAAGTGAAGCATTCACTGAGAGTAACCCTGAATTAGTTCCTGTCAAGCACCAGATCAGGTCTTCAGTCTTGAATCAAGTAGGGAAAAATCCCCGTTCTTTCAGGAATAACTGGGTCTCTTTTCTGAACCTGGGTTTACATTAGGGCAGCACTATTGCTTTCACCTTGAGCTTTATAGCTGTTCGGAATCATGGCTGATGCTTTGAGCTGTGCATAAGCATATTCATATGGGGAGAACTAGAGTGGCCATGTTCAGAAGATGAGTCTTATAGCCATTAAGACTAGAGATTTCTGATATTATCTTCAATGAATTTTTACATACTGATATGGCTGGTTTAGCATCCCAGTGCTGACTGGCTCATTCAGACTCTGGCTATGGCTCAAAATGGTTTAGTCCCTATGTGCATCTCTGAGAAGATTCCTGCCGTAAGATGGTCACAGGCTTCAGAAAATCCCGTGCATAAAAGGGTTTATTGTCTGAACCCCCAAAACTGCTCTCATGTCCCTGACTTTACTAAACTTTGGCCAGATTTCTGTAGCTTCTCATTAGGAGAGAGGAAGCACGGACCCCCTTTCAGACCTGCTGGGATGGTATTTGCCAGCTCTTGCAGTGTGGTCTGGACGTTGGTATCCTTTCAGTTCTGGAGCATTTCCACTCTTGGCACGAAGCTGTTAAAAATAAAGGGGTGGTGGGGAGGGGGAATGTATCACCTAATTGATTAGCTCTGTGAATCACAGAGATGCCAGCCTGTCAAAGAGTAAATCACTGAAGCTGTCTTAGATGTCTCCTTTGGTCAAGGACACACCAGCCTGCTGCAAGTGTTGTCTTTCCTTTAATGTGCTTTCTCTCCTTCTAGCTCTCATTTAGACTTGTGCATGTTCATGTGGGGATTTTTTTCCACTGGATGCCTGCAGCTGCCATACGTTGTATTTTGATTCCTTCAGCAATTACTAGCTAAGCAGGGTTGGGGAGGACAGGCCTGCAGAGGAGAGATTACTCAGGAATGGGAAATGCAAGGAGGGGTATTAGAAACCCCTCAAGGGATCCTTCTCCCTCCCACCACAGTGCTGTCGCTCACTCCCACTGCAAATAATTTTCCTGAAGGTAAAGGGGACCTCCAGTTAATCCCATCTTGTGGTAGCATCAGCTGCTGGAGGAGAGGGAAAATGCAAATGAGGGTGGCTCTTGGCAGAAAGACATGGTCTTTCTACATTATCTAAAAAGCTGTTGGTTGTTTTTTCCCATTTCCAGCATGGCTGGAGATTCACTAGCAGACATGTAGTGCTGAAAGACTATAATAAAAAGCTAAGTGATGATGCAGCTTTTGTGATGGAATTTCAGCACTCCCAACAGGAGCTGAAGCCAGAAGCTGCATGCAAAAAAAAAAATCGCTATTCAGACAAAACAGAACAAGTTAACCAAATTCCTCTGAATTTCAAGTCTGATCTAGTTCCAAAGCTTTGGAAAGGCACATCTCATCTTGCTGCCAATACACACCACATCTATCACGTGCTATCTTGGACAGAAGACTACTCCCCAGGAACGAACTGCTTTTTCTTGGTTTCTTGCCAATGCCACCTGTCCGGCTCTGTCTAGGTAAAGCAACACAACGATAGCGAGCATTGGCTCTGACAGCGAGTCGGATCTGGGCCAGGCTGGGAGATGGCTTGTTAGTAGCTGTCGCTCGCTTGGCTGGGTTGGTTCCGTGGTGCTGGGAGAGGGTTCAGCAGTCAAAGACTTCTGCCAAGACTTTCTGCATGACAGCACCCTCCTTACCGCAGTCTGGGGCCGGACTGAGCTTCCCACGCTTCCCAAGAGCAGACCTGTAAAGGAAAGGAGTTCTGACATGTCCAGGCTGTTCTCCTTGGAGGTCCCTGCAAACACAAGCTGCTCCCTGTCCCGTTGCGTGCAGCCTGTGTGTTAGCAGCAGAGGTACTGGCCACACAGGTGGAGAGAATGGGTCTCTGGTGCTGTCTTCCTACCTCAGACAGCGGTCTGATCCGAAAAATGCTCATGAGAGTCTTGCAAGCAGAGGGTGGTTCTCCCAGAACATGCCTGGCTGTTGTTCCCTCTCCCTCCGCCTCCCTGAAAAGCAGCTCAGGGAACGTCATCACTCATCAGGCTTAGGACAAGCACCCAAACTGTCAAAACAAATGAGAGAAAGTGCTCAATGATTGAAACAACACAAAGGTACTAGTGAAGATGGGTGAGATAAGCAGATGGAAGGATGCTTCATGCTAAATGCCCTAAAATGCATAGTCTATATTTCAAGCCATTGTAATTGGCTGAAATTGGCTGCTTCTTTCAGACTGAGCTTATTGCCACAAATGTTCCTTATGTAAGAATTTCCAAATTGCGGACAAGTCAGCCTATCAGCTGGTCTTTGGTTAAGTACCTGGGTGGAGATTTGAGTCAAAGGTGGCATTTCTCATCTTTGAAACAATTACTGTAGGTTTTTTTTTCTGAAGTACCTTTAATTTGCCGTCAGCTTTCTTGAGCTGTGAAGACCAGCACAATGCAAAGCTTTCCATTGTGGGTAGCTGTCTGCAGTTAATACCAACTCGCTCTTCCTACTCTTCCTTCTCTTTGTCTTCAGGTCATTACAGAGGACACTGAACGCATGTTCCAGCCTGAAATCACCCATGGATGTGCGTTTCTAGGGATCATTGCTTTCCAAGAGAGCTAGAAAAAGAAGTCCTTAGAAGTTACACATGGAAACACTCTGAATGATTTCCTTTTCCTTCCCTGTCTCCATTTTGCACTCTGTCAGGTTTAAATCCACGTCGCCCATGCCATGCTTATCTGCATTGTTCTAAATTCCTCCTGAAAATGACAGTCAGTATCTATTTAAATGCTTCATACGGCAATCTTGTTATCATTATCAACCAAACGTGTAATTTTCTCCTCCTCTCCTCTCCCCAAAAGTATATGATCTTAGTTTATTAGATTCTATTTCTATAAAACAAGCCATGGTATGAGGTACAATAAAAATATAGAGAAAGGTGATGAGGCATCTTATTTCCACCTCTGAATTCCAACCAGCTTTCCAGATACGCAAGATATTAAGCCATCATTAAGAATAGGTATGTTAATCCCTCTTAAAATCTTAGCTGCCAAAGCAGAGGTGACCACTGCTGGCTTTTGAAGGGCATAATACTGTTGAACTTAACAGGAATGTACCTGGCTGTGATTTCCTTGTGCATCTTTAGTGTGAACCCCCTGACAGGATGCTAATGGCTGGATTCACCTACTGGAGAAGAAGTGGTTATTAGAAATGTAGAGATGATAGTTTAACATTACAGTGTACGTCTAAGTTCTTTATTTTGGACTTGAGATCTTAAAGATCCTCTCAAAGGTAATCAATGGCACTTTAGTACCCTTTGAAGCTTTTATTCACAACACTTGCATGGTACTTTGTGCCACATTGACTTTACTATTTTCCTCCAATTTTATACAAAATTACTCCAGACCTGCATTTAAGATGCTGTAAATGTGGTGATCTGTCAGCCTCATTCATGCAGTACATCAGGGGCTCCCTTTTTGCAGTGAATTCTGAGGTCATCATTACATTTTCCCTGTTCTAGGACATCAATGGGCTAATTGTTTAACTGTGTGCTTGCCATTCTGCTAATTGACACACTGCACCACAAAAAACCACAACAGGATTGGCACTGACCTACCAGAGAGGTACAGTGACTGAAAATAAAATTCATACAACACTAAAGCAAACTGGACTCTGAGGCTCTGAAGGGCAATATCATATATGCTAAGTGAATTAGAGCTGGATGCTCAAACAGCTTCTTTAAAAATGCAAAAGCAATTTCCTAATTTTAAGTCTGCACATATATTTAGGGGTTGATTTGGGACCTTAAACAGGCTCCTCTTTTTTTTTTTTCAAACTGTGACTTTAATCTCATACAGCCATGTGAGCTAATCAGTGTCAGAAACAGCTATGTTGGTCTCCAGCCTGTAATATCCTTCATGAGAAGGAAAAGCCGTGAAAAACTACCTGTAAGAGATATTAGTTACATTCCTTGGTGTAATACTGGAAGCACCCAGCTATAATGCTGGTGAAAATGGTGTGAAAGCCAATTTAGAACAGAATAAAATAGCTATGTGCAAGGTCTTTGAAGAAGAGACTGTAAATGTACAACATGAAACAGGGAAATTGTTTTAGCTTCCTTATGATTTTAAGCCATATTACGTTTGCTCTGCTATCATTGCCATCACAGCAGTAAGAACACTACAAAACCTGGCAGAAGGAGCTGAGAAGGCTTCTTATACCACAACACCTAAAGACTTCCTTTTGATAATCCCTAAAACCCACAGCACCTCAAGAAACCCCACCACAATTTGTGCTCTGTCCCAGAATCCACCATTCAGGTTTTTGCCATTCACCTTGCTTATCCCACTCTGCAATGCTTGATAACCTCTTGCTTTTCTGTTGATTCCTCTATACGGAATAAAGTCAAAGGCATTTTTTTCTCACGGATATAAATTGGTAAATTACATCTTTAAAAATATATCAAAAAGTGTAATTTATTCATCTGCCTGGGAGATACCATGACACTCTCATTCCTCCACATCTTAAATTCAGCCAAGTTCTTCCCTGCAGATGGTACCGTGCAGGCAGTTTTCCTCGCAGCTCAAAAGGTTGGAGTCAACCTCACTTCAAAGGAAAGCTTCTTCTCAAGCACCGCCTTGTGACCCACCTGCAGAAAAGACTGCAAAGAGTTCAGGGATCAGCATCCTGAAGTCATGCATGGCCCAGGCTGGACTTGGCTACACCGTTCGCTCCAACTGGGAGCATTAAAAGTTTGGCACGAGGCGTGAAATATTTAACCAGGCTGCCACTATGTAAAAATGATATAGTGTGCCCGAGCAGAACATCTGTCAGCGAGGTGGCAGCTGGCAGAGCCCGGCAAGGATTTTCTGGAGAGAAATGGGCCATAGCTTCCTAATAGAGAGCTGCGATGCTGAGCTGCGTGGGAGGGTGAGGGCAGCATGTGTGAGCGAGCGCGTTGCTCACGCAATGAAGAGCCAGAAGAACAAGTGCCCCGAGGTACCTCATTTGGAAGGGCAGTCATGAGTGCTGCAGAGTGAGAGAGGAGACATGGATGAGTGCCGGCGCATGTGTGCTCAGCAGGGTGGTTCTTCATGGCCCAAGCAATGGTCTCTGATTGCCCACAGGCTCTTGCTAACCTGGCTCCTTTGGTGAAGCATCATCTTGGACTTCTTTCCTTGAAGATTTTTTTTGCATATGCAGGGGTCTGCCTCCAGGCCTTTAAAGAAGGGGACACCTGGAGCAATCTGATGGTCTCACCATGAGCCCAACCTTGGTGGTCTCACTGCAGATGGGGCTGAGCAGCTCAGTCCTCAGGAAGGTATCCAGCACCTGGCACACCAGAAGGCAAGAGCTTTGAGTCCAAACATCATCCAAACATAGTATGGGGAGAGATAGGTCTGCTGCTGCTCTCCTTTCTGCACTCCTACTGCTTTCAAAGAAGCTGTATCTGACCTTCCCCATGAGCAGACTTTGTGTGGCCCATCACTGGCTTGCTCCTTACTCCTCCCAAGAACCCAATTCTCCCAAAATTGAGCTCACAGACTTCCATAAGAAGGGATGTTAGCAGGCATGTGTACTTAGGAGGGCATTATGGAGCCTTAGAGCTCCTGCAATGGCACAGGGAGGTGAGGCTGGAGGATGGATGGGTACTGGAGGGAGGCAAACAAGGAGAGGCTGAAACCAGCTGTGAGAGGGAGCAGGCTTGTGGGAGCGGAGGAGGGATGTTTGGAGAGAGAGCTTCAGGGATGAGACGGTCTGTGGAAGCCAACCTGTTTGCAAAAGCTCTTTGTAAATACAACAGGGCTTCATTTCACCATGTTAGTGCTTCAGCTGCGTGCCAGGGTAACTCCTTACGTGCCCACACATGTACCCAAACCCCAACTCTCTTCTTTCAGCAGACAATGCAAAGATTAAGGAATGCAGTAATTCTTTTCCCCATCGTTACCACTGCCATCCTGCAGATACTTCCGCTGGCTGTTGAATTTACCAGTACTCTGAAAGCAAACATTTCCACCTTTTACACTAAGGTAGAGACTGCCAGGCACTGAGAGATTTATCCATGATGCAAGGCACTCACAAGGGTTAATCAGCCAGGGGTACATATTGTTTAAGAGCATGAGTGTGGGAGTGAGACAATAAGAGAACAGAGTTGGACTCAACTTCTTTGCATTCTCCCCCACGCTCCTTTTGGAGGGTGTTTCAGGGACAGGCTGTGAGGAATGCACACTATCTAATCTGCATGTATAATGTAAATATGCACATTTTTATTTGCTCTCTCCATCTGCAGGGAACTCGCTGGCATCAGAACAGCCATGTGGTCTCCCAGCAAAGTTTCCTTGTAAAAGGAGAGGAAGAGACTTAAGCAAGGCTGCTTGATCTCTGCTTCATGTGCACACCATGCAAACAAGCACGCAGAGTTCATCCTACTCACACCTTGACAGGTTTGCTCTTTGGTCTCAGGACCTTACAAAAAAAAAAAAGGCTGGACTTGGCTCCTTACAGGGAGCTGGTTCATTGACTGAGCTGGAAAATCAGTGTGGAGGGAAGGAAGTGAATAAATTGCACTTGGCTAACCTTGAATGATCATTTAAACCAATTTATGTAGCCAAACAGAAAGTTAAAAAATAATTAATATTTAGGATAGGACAAATAGTTTTTGTCTTTTGGAACAGACAAAATTAAATGGAGGCAAATTCAAGAAAGCTAAGCTTTTCAGCATGAGGAAATCAAAATGTTTCATCTGAGATGTCAAAATAAAACATTTAGGCTGTGTGTTTTGCAGGTTTTTTTCCTGTTTGCATTTGAAGCAAGTTGAGTAATTTGCAGATTGACTAAAGCAGCCTGATTCTGCATTTTTGCCTAAAAAAAAAGAGTAATTTCCGCCAAGAGCTGTTTCCCAGCTCTTTTGTGGCCTTCTGAACAATGCTCATTACACTGGCTGGGGAGCAGCAGCAGCAGCTGGAGTCGCTCGCCCTGCCATCAATAGCTCACAGCACTCGAAGTCCTGGCTACCCTATAAATCCTCTATCTCCTGACTGGCTGAAATATCTAACTTTGCTCCTGAAAATGTTTTGGACCCAGGTCACTTCAAATCAGGGGGAGGCGTGCTGTGCAGAAAGGAAGGGTGCAAAAGCATAGAAGATTGTGCAAAGTCACCAGGATCTAGTGAAAAGTTCCTTCGTAATGTCTTTCGAGAACCTAGATCTGCCTTTCCATGGTTTTTTTTTTCTAAAGGCATAACTGACTCAGAAGGGATTTTAATCTATTTTCCTTGTTGTTCCGCAGCATGCATGTGTATTTGTGTGAGGTATTTGTGTGTATGTGATTGTGACAGTATAAATATTAATAGCACAAGGGTGAGAATACATGTGGCCTGCAAATGAGGTTATATAAACACACAGCTGCTGCGCTATTTGTAAATTTATAAAGACACATTTCCATCAAGAGTGTGAAAGTCAAATAAGCGTGCAGGGAGAGAGAGCACATATGCTTCATAAAGCGCACAAGAAGCCTATAGGAATTACATAGCGCTACTTCAATCCTGGTCCCACTGAGGTCAACTGGAGCCGTGTCACTGACTTCACTGGGATCAGGACTTGGCACGAGGCACTCACTCTGATTTCCCTGGGTAAAGCAGATCGAGCTACTGGAAAAACAAAGGTCACAGTAGCGAAAGTGCCGATCCCCTGTGGCTTGCTGACATCTGAGCCTGATGGGGACGAACCCACAGAAGACAGCCTTCACTCTTGCCTCCTGCAGACTCAGCTGTTGATGGGAAAACAGGATCTGTGTAGGGGGGTGAACACAGAGCAAAGCAGCTCCGCATTTGCCTCCCGCATTCCCCTGCGCACTGAGCTCTGCTAGAGGGGGACAGTGGTGGTTCATCAGCCTGAAAAACAAAAGAGCATCGCTTGTGTGTTTGAAAGGGTGATGTGTTGACAATGTGCAGACCAGATCTGGGGACTGCCACACAGTCCCATATGTGTGGCTTTAGCAGCTGCTTGCACTCGCAGTCTCCCCAGGAAGGTCTGTAGTCACTGTCAGATTACATTCTGGATGACAGGAGTTGATGGGTTTAAGGTTTCATCCCATGGACAAGGTGGAGCATGAAAGGAAATGAGTCAGAGGTAGGAAGGTTTCAGGCACAAACAAGAATTGTTTGGCTAGTGAAATGGATTAAGAACTCAAAAAACCTTCATTTTCTGTGACTTTTCATTTCTGAGATGCAATATTACATTTTTCCTACCGCAGAAGATGCTACTCAGGTCCCGATGGCAAGTAAAGGATAATTATTTGGGCTCACAGAATTACCTTAGCCATGGTAGCAGCTTTTGAATCAGGGATATCTTCCTAAGAGGCAATTCTCAGCATGCTGCAATGGAGCAAGCCCGTGCCCAACTTAGATAAAGGCTCAGGCATGTGGATATTTGTTTGAACCTCCTCTACATTCTGTATTCCTCCAAGTTTGGTAGAAGCTTCCGAGGAGAAGCTCATGAGGAACCATTCCATAGCCCTTCTGAAGCAGCCTACCTCATAGGAATGGTGTAAAAACCTGCTGGGTTTTTTAGTTTTTGTAGGGTCACGGTTGCCTTAATAATTGGGCCAAAAAGTAGTTACCCAACCTTGTGGGGACATTCATCATGGGCACCAAAGGCCAGGATCCCTCCTTTCTAACTTCTTCACCAAGGTGTCTGAGTCAGCATAAGGTTGGCCCAGAATCTCTGGGTACCCAGTGAAGAGAAACAGGCATGTCCAGATGGCAATTCAGACCTTAAGGAAGTGGGTTGAGTCCAAGCTTCATTCTGCCTTTGGTCGGGAAAACTTATCTTCTAACGGCCTAACTTTGTCCTCCGTGGAGGGCATCCATCTGGGGGAGGTTTTATGCAACAGGTTGGGTTGTAAATGCGTACTAGAGTGCACTACACACTCACCTCCCTCTGCAGACAAGACCTTATACTGAGATGAGGATAAGAGCTTTTCAGGTAATTGAATTTCCGGTTCACTAGCAGGAACACTTCTCTTTTGTGTTGTTTTTGACTGGTTATTTTCAAAGCAAAAGTAAAGGAAAAAAAAATAAAAGTATCTTGGTTTGAGCAAAACATTTCTTTTGTCCCTTTATAAGAGGTAACAGCTGGGTTTTGAACACACCTTTCAAAATAAAATGGAAGGCAATTTCTAACCAAACAAAATTTACGAAGGAAAGATCAAAATATTTTGTTTGAAAGTTGCAAAATGAAACATTTAGATTTGAATAACGAATTCAATGTCAAAATGAAGTTTCTAAATTCCCCCTCGAGCCTCTGGGAAGGATTCAGCCAAGCAAATATAAATTTGCAAGAAGTTGCTGTTACTAAATCTGCATTGCCCACTGAAAGAAAATAATCCCAAAATGTCTTTCTGATCTAAAAATTATTCCACAAATGGAAAAGATCAGGCAGATGTTTCTTGGACACAGTGGAGAATTGTTTTAGCTAAAGTTTCATCAAATCATCCCTAGGCTTTACAACAACATCTCTGTTCAGTGATCATGAGTCCCTTGCAGTTTGCTATATAAAATAGTCCTGCTAGTACCATCATAGATAGAAGATAGTCACCTCATCCAGACTGCAGTATGAGAGTAACCTAGGCTTGATTTATCATACCTTTCTTTAAGTTATTTGTATTTGTTCCAACCAGCAGACTGGCTTTAACCATATTTAGTTTCAATCTGGGGAAAAGGGCCTGAAGGGAGTGATACAAATTTTATGGGAGTGTTTCGTATTCTATCCTGAGTGTTTCTTTCTTCCTTATTCAAAATATGAGTGAAAGAATAGGGTGGGGGGAAACAGGTTTCCCAGACTAGTACAGTTCTGCCAATGGAGGAGCCACATGGGTTTTGCAGAGGAGGACGGGGGATGATTTAGAGAGCCGTGGCAGATGTTGATCTCCCAGTCTGCAGGGTGGAGGGACCACCACTGGCCATCGGTCAGCAGCAAATCTTTTTCTGGGTATGTAACACACCAGCAGGTGAGTATGGCTGAGAAAAGCCTGGAGACGGAGACTTCAGTGGACTTATGGGCACACAGAGGAAAAAAATAGTCTTTAGGTATCCTCTAACTCATGTGTCATCAAGGAAACCTCACATTGCCTTGCCTGAGTCGGGATTTGAGTGTGCGTGGAGGGAAGGAGCCACTGCCTGAGCTGAGCCGGCTGATCTGCAGGCGATTCAGCAATACCAGCAGAAACGCTTTTCTCAGCTGCCTCATCATCCTCAATACCGTTCTTCAGACGTGTACTTAGCTCAGCTGGACAGCCTGGCCTGATGCACCTGCTCCATCATTATCCAGACAGGGATTTGGAGAGCTACTTGAAATGCCCGTGATTGTGCTCGTGTTAGGTGGCAATTTTCCAGCTGGAGCCCAGTGTTGCAGTCAGCAGGAGGGCAGGCTACCAGCAGAGATGGCAGCTCACCTGGGGCAGACAAAGGGTGTGCGTGTGTGCATGATCCTCCTTTTCCTCCTCACTGCCATTTCCTGGGCTTCTCCCTTCCGTACTTGAGAACAGCCTATGGCAAAGCAGGGTCACTAAACTCTTTCCTCTATCCCTCTCCATATACCTTTAAAAGAGGATATAAATTATCTCCTCGTGAATGAACTCAAGAGCTTTGGAGGTTGAAATCTTTGCCTAGTTTTAGATGTGCAAACATCTGAAATACTCTTTGAACCATAAGGTCAGGGATATAAAGAGGACTGTGTGTTTCCACTGGTGAAGTTATTCTGGATTTCCATCATTGCACTGATTTTTCCTCCCCTGTGCAGTCTGCAGAGGGGGTGTGTTTGTACATGGGAGCATCAGCCTGGTGGCTTGTACCAGCTTTGCTTAGCTGATGCGTGAGTGAATGGATCTGCTTGGGGTTGGTGCTGGTGTGAGCTGTGCCCTGACCTTAGTGCCACTGTTTCGATAAGAATCCCCTCTGTTTTTTTCCAGGCATGCTCTGTATAAACTAATCAAAGGGCCCCGGCTGCTCTTCCTCTGATGCATGCGCTTTTCACTTTGATTTTCCTCTCCTGTTGCACACGGAGCTGCCAAGAATCCAGACTGTATGATTGCATATTCCCCACATCCCTTCACGATGGATATTAATCTGCTCAGCTGTATTTCACTCTGATTTCCTTCAGTAAGCACAGGGCTGGAGCACAGGGGAAGATGAAAGGAGGCATCACACCAAGTCAGGCACGACCCCTGGAAGCAGCAGGGGTTTGGCAAAGATGGGGTTGTGGGTCCCCCAAGACTGTATTCCTGGGACAGGCTGGGAGTGACGTGTGAGAGGTAGATATGGGTACACTCAGTCTGATGAGGAATCACATGAAAGATGCCATCCTCAAGAGGGAAATAGGTAGAGTTTTGGGGACAGAAAAGTGTTTTCCCCAAAGGTCAACTTGCGTTGGTGTTACAGAAAGTCTCTGATGGCTGAGAAAATTGCTAAGTCCTCCAAATGAACAAGAGTGTTTGGGAATTTCTCTAGGAAAGCTGCATAAAATAAAAAAAATTGCTAATTGTTACACACCAGGTTATTTTTTTGGGCTCCAATTATGTCCTTCCAGCAAAATAAACTGCTTCTCATCCCCTCCCCAATAAGTGAGCAATGGAGTAATTACCTGAAATATTGCAATGGAATAGGAAAACCACCAACATTATTAAAGCTATGACAAACTATAGGGTACTGCTGACTCCCACTGTTCTCCCTGTAATATTCTTCTATTGTGTAATTCCAGATCTATGACACCTGCTATTCTCTGTCCCTTTGAAATAACAATGTCTGTCTTTATACATCACTTTTCCACCACAGATCTCAAAGTACTTCACAAAGGCAAGTATCATTGTTACTATTTTACGGATGAGAAATCCGGACACAGGGAGGTTAACTGCCATTGTACTATCCCACATTTACTCTTCTACCAACAGATCATCCATCTATGATGCAGGTCAAATTTCTCTCTTTCATTGCTGGATTGCTCTCTCTTCCCTGTTCATCCCAATAGAGTCCAAAAGCTTATGCAGAGGTTTAAATTTATGTGGAGTTATTGACACTGTGTTCTGCTCTTTGTCTCTCTGTGGTTCCTGGAAATTCGGCTATTTCTGCCTGCTTTAGAAAGAGCTGAGATAATTTCTTTTTCTATGAGCACAGATTACAAAAACAGATCTGGTTCATGTATCTCCCAAACTCTGAAGGAGCTTGACTGTGGGAATCCATTTAAGACTGTTTGCAGGACAGAGGATAATTACAATATTCATTATTTTAGAATCAGGTTTCCACTCCAGTGTTGCACCTGGCTTCATAAGGTGAAACGCTGGTGTTTGGTTATATTGGAGTCTTGTTGGCCCATTTCTTCTCAACAAAGCTTACAGTTATGTTAAAAAATTCAGAGGAACTATATTTAAGACAGAAGCCTGTGCCTGACCTTTTTCACCCAGCATCAATTGTGTTCAGGAGAGAAAATGAATCTTTGCCTTTGAATGATAAACTGTTTAAAAATAGGGCTTATAATGGCAGCACTGACAGACTTTCATTTATAGTAGCTTTAGTAGGATGAGAATAGTATATTTCATGGGACAGAAAAGAGCGACGAGAAGAAAGAGAAAAAGAAAAAACCAACATTTATCTCTGAGGTGATCCCTCAGCAAAACCAATTACGTGTCCTGTTCTTCTGAAGGATGTGGAGTGGCTGGCAAAATACCAAGAAATGGTGTAGAAGATGCTTTTGTCACACCTGAATTTCCCTTTGAGAATTGGATAGGACACCAAAAACAGAACAGACGAACGGATATAATTCAGACGGTCTCAGTAGGTTTGCAGACGCTTATTTGTGCCAGAACCTTCACCCTCTGAAACCTTCTTCTATTAGTGCAATGTACACTTTGGTGGAAGCAGAGTAAACTCGTAACATTCTCATCAGAAGACCATTAAAATCGCTGCACAGGGGCAGCTGTCTTGGCCGAGGTTTAAGAAAGAGTGTAAGAATAGGGCAAGGATTTATCATGCTGTCTTTACATCTTTCTGAATTCCTTATGGTTTTAGCCCTTCATTGCCCTAGTCCTGTTGCACTTCCCATGCATAGAAACTTCCGAGTGCACATCATGGTACTATACAGACATTTGCATCTAAATCTTGAATCCGAATAATGAACCACATTGTGTAGTGTCCATGCAAACCAAGGTCAAAGCCACTTAGATCGCAAATACCCATGACTACATAAAGGCTTTAGAATAATTCTTAAGCAGAGAATAATTAGAGACATGGAAGTAAACGTAAGATGGGATAAAATGTTAGATAGGTTTACCAAAGACACAGAGAGTGCCAGACAAACTCGATATCCTTCTTTGATAAGATAATTGATTTTCTAGACAAAGAAAATGCAGTAGATCTAATCTATCTGGATTTCAGTAAAGCATTCGATATAGTGCTGCATGAGAAATTATTAGTTTTGTCAGCAAATACGGGATTTAACACAGGAACTGTAATGCAAACAAGGAAACAGCTGAAGGGGAAACAACAATAGGTTTTAAAGGAAGAAGTGTCAGGTGGAAAGAAAGGTATTAATGGGCATCCTAAAGGGGCTTCCTGGAGTCTAATGTGGTTTAAACTTTCATGGATGCTCTGTGTGCAAAAAAGTACAGATAACATTTTTCTATGGGTACAAACCTGGAAAACATTGCAAATGGGAAGAAGGGTTGGACTATCGTAAGAAGAGTTAGATGCTTTTGAGTGTTGGAATAACAGAAGCAGGATGGGATCTACTATTATAGACTGCTATGTCATGTATTTAGGTAACAGTAGCTATATTTTTTACTATGAGCTGGGAATCTGTCACTTGACAATGATATAAAAGGATAAAAATGTAGGTGTAACAATTGACGACTAGGTAGCTATGACGCATCAATGTGACATCACCATTAAAAAGGTTGATGTTGGGCTTGAGTATAGCGTCTGGCATAAATCTACTTGAATCAGGAAGTACTGATGCTGTTGTGCAGGGTCAGACCTCCTGATCTGGTAACAGATGGTCAAGAGGGGTGGATTCAATGTGGAGCAGTCGTAGAACAGGACAAAATGACTGAGGGAATGGAAAGTTAATCCTACCAGAAGAATTAGGAAGACCCGGCTTGTACAGTCTAAACAATTGAAGACTGAACTGAGACTGTAGTGCTGTAAACACCAGGAGAGGGCAAAAGCACTTTAACCTAAAAGACAAGGCTGGTACAAGAAAGTCCCTGTTGGTAAAAGATATTCACACACTCATTTGCCTTAGACTTCGGAGGACAATGTCATTCTACCAGAATAGTGAACTTTCTGTTAGGAGAAATGTTTTTCTTAAAAAAACCTGATAATTTAAAGATGGAAAGGGACTGGTTGTAGCAGAGCTGTTTTGGGGAGACTTGAGCAACACATGCTCAAAATGTTCAGTCTCCAGCACTGTTTTTTAGTCCCTTTTTAATCAGCACAGAGAAATGAAATCATAAAACAGTATGAATAAGGAAACAAACACCCAGTCTCCTGGTTATACATTCTATCAGTCCCCTGCTGGCGCCTTGGCTTAGAATTATTTGTGTTCATTCTCAGTGTCTCATATCCTACCGGTTCAAGTCGATTTCTAGCACATATTTTTGCATTGCAGTTAGGTACATTGAGCTCAGACTGAAATACAATATTCACAACTCCCTGATAGCTGTGATATTCCTTTTAATATGGATTCCAGAGGTAAATCTTGTACCCAAATGACAGGGACATATTATTTACCTCCTAAAATGACCTTGCCTTTCATCCAGACCTCAGTGGTCAATCTAAATCGTGTTTCTCCAATAAAATCTAGTTAGAAGATGAGGTCAGAGACATTATTTTTTCTTCCCTAGGCGTAAGCTGCATCCGTGGCTTGTAGTGGGTTAGTTGGCACTGATAGAGTGATCTTTGCATTGGAAAAACAGATTGACATGACGGGCATGAGCAGTTTATCAGGCTGGAGGCAGGGAAGCAGGAGTTTACAAGCAAATTGGTTTAAGTACAGATTGTTTTGTTTTTGAGAACAGCAGCAGGGTGCTCCAAAGTTGCATGCTGCTGCAGCTGTTTCGCCATTAGTTGAAGAAGGAAAAAAAAAGAAAAAAAAAAGATAAAACAAAAGAATAATTTTTGAATAGCAACACAATATTTCAAAATAGGTTAAAAAACTTTCAAGGGCATGTTTTTGAGTGTTAGGGGACAAGAGGTGAGATTGACATCAGTAAGATAAATCGGGATGACTATACAGAGCAGACTCAAAGAATCACCCTCTATACTAATCCATAAAACACCAATTCAACACCCTGGACTAGGAATCCATTTAGTAGGCAGGAGGATAATGCAGAGTGAGCAGTGTAAATGACAAAATAAGAGTAGAACCAAGTAGAGTTAAATCAGGATGGTCTATTGCAAGCTCACAAACAGCAGAGATTACACACTGCACAGCCCCGTAGGGCTCTGTCCCTGCTGTATACATCAACAGATCAAGACATTGCTGTAATGTCAACACAGCTGCATTTTGGAGCAACTTCAGCCTTTCATCAGAGAAGGCGTAAGCTTCTCTACTCACAGTCCCTGCTATTATGAACTTAGAAGTCATTTAAAGATTAGCTGAGATGTTATTTCTATCAAGCACTCTTTAAGCTCGGCAAATTGGCTGCGGATAGTGTCAGAGCACCTTTCATTCTAAGACAGCTTGCAGGTGAGGGAGTTCCTGAACTAGAGGCGATATCATTATATTTAATAATTCCTTACAGAAGTTTCTCTCTTTATTTATCCAGCCACTTTATGAACCCATATAGAGATTTAGCACCCACAACATCTCGTGCCAAGGAGTTCAACAACATATTGTGTGCAGAGTGATCTCCTGAGGTATGTTTTGAACTTGTCAACAACTAAATTTATTTGATAACCCCTCATTCTCTTATTGAAAGAGCCAGGACATGATAATTTCCCGTTTATGTTTTCCACAGTGAAATAACAACAGAAGGAAACCGTCTCCTTTTGTGTCCGTAAGTATCTAATTTTGACCATGACAGATTCTGGCTTTGAGGGCATGTCAGTGGGTCACAAATATCCCTTCGCTGCACAGCTGGAACAATGGGATGGCAGAAATGAGGACATCTTGAAGACCCTGTATTTTCTGCTTTTTTTGCCCTTCCCTCCATTTCCCCAACCTATTTTGAGACCGATGTCTTACAATGCCAATGTGACTTGCTGGTGTTTCATGTCAGTGCTATTTCTGACCATGTTGGCTGAAGTTCCTATTATATAGGGAACAAAGCATATGCACAAGAAATCTATATTTTTTAACTTGAGATGATAATAACGGGAGCTTAAGTTTCACTGATTTGTTGACAATGTCATAACCTGCCTATGAATAGCAGCATAACGTAGTCAGAGGAGCACAGCTAATTGAAGTCCATTTTGGTGAAACTACAAGGGAATTTGGCCTCTTGTTTAACAGCATTCACTTAATCTACTATGTTCCAAAGTAAGGATCAATAAACAGACAAACAAACAAAAGCTTTTGAGTTTATTCAGCAGAGAAAGAATTATGACATGAAGGATAATGCCTCCCTATTTTATAATACCTTTGGCAATAAAATATTGAAATTGTTATGAAGCCATGATCGTATCAGAGACATTGAGCAAAGAAACAACCACAACAAAACTCAACTGTACATATATTCCTTCACATGAGAGACAAATCAATCCATTCTCATAAATAATATACAAAATCCCTTGAACAGCTCAAAATTCAATACACTTATTAGAATGTCACTAGAGCCCTGGGAACCATGTGCGTAAAAACATAGGTGGAAAGAATGATCCAAGCTCCATGATTTCAAAAATTCCTAGATAAGAAGTAGTCATTAAAAATCCCATTGGGTTTTATTGGAGGGAAGAGATTTCACATACCACAGGAACCCCACTCTTTGCTTTCATGCTGGTCAGCTGCATTTGTTGAGAGGTTACTAAGTTTTATGCAAGGCAGACGAAATCAGATGAGGATGTGGGCAAGAGTAGGGATTAGACATACAATTATGGGGCTGTTTGGGCAAAGAAGACAGTAAATATTTTGTAGCCATTGATAATATTTTTCACTGGTTTGATAACCTCTGCATCCTGGCAAGGTCATATATAAAGATCTTTTTCTAAACATAAGGCCCTCCTTTATGTCTTTCTCTCTTTCATGCATGCTTATATCCTGGTGTCACAATATGAAAGTGCTATGGAACAAGTTCTGAGTGTTAAAATTAAGGTGGTTTATGCAAATAAAGGATGATGAAATATCACATCTTTTACTGGTTATATCTGGAGGACTTTATGTACAAAATGGGTTAAGTGATGATCACACATGGTGCTATTCCAAGGCAGAGCTCTTTCATAATTTTTAACTTTACCAGCCTTGTCTATGCAGAATTAGTAGCTATCATGCGTGCAAGACATAGAACTGTTCCAATTGGTTTCCCAAAGGCTGACTCTGGTCTCAAACTGATAAAAATCCTCATCTTTTGGAGGAAGGACTCCACTGAAGATGCTGGAGACACACAGGTATTACGTGAGGGTAGCAGGCCAGCTTTAATGTGCTCAGCCCCAGTCTGTAGGTCACCAACACACCTCTCATCCTAAACCTTTAACCAAAGCATGGAAGAGCAATAAGTGTCTCTTGGGACAAATGCTATTATCACTGTAACAGAGCTCTAAACTGAGCCTTAGAGCTCTTGTAACTTTGTTCCTTAATGAACTGGTGCACCAGTTTTGCTTCTAGGTTCTTGACCAATCCTGATCTGGTCCTGCTTTGAGCATGAGTGTTTCACAGCAGAGGTTTGGTTTTGATTGGGATGTTTCTTACTTTGTGAGTAAAAATCACTAAAGGTCATTCCTGGTAGTAACTCATCTATACCCTGATACTGAGCAGCATGAAAAAATCCAGGCAGGCTGCAGGATATATCCTTGTGTCCTCAAACCCCATCATGTTCATATTTTGTCTCCAAACACCCATTGTTTGTTGATATTCTAGTAATCCTGAGTCCAGAGACTCCCAGATTCTCTTGGATCTTCTTTCTTCCTCACATCTCATCCCTGGTGGCTTGATCCACACTAGGCCACCTTGCCTTCCAGCCAAGGCTACCTCTGGAGTGAGAATTCTGCCTTTCTTCCCCTAAAAACCTTCTCCAGTATTACCTCCCCTCTTGCACAGGCAGAGGAGACTGAAGGTGTCAGCCAGCCCCACACCAAAAGTGAGACTTTGTGCAGGCGGTGAGGCTGGGAGAGCCACCAAATCGATGGATTCTTTTATCAATTGTACTGTGTGTTTTTTAAATAAACTCAGGGAAAACTACATCTTATGCTGCGCATATGACTACCATAATAGTTTGTCTCATAACAAGATTGTTAGCCAGAAGGGAGAGCGAAATTGTTGTTTTTTATATGTGTAACTAACCATGCCTGGACAGAAGGTGCATTTGGCAGAATTCGAAACACTGATGTCTCTGAGTGAAAGCTCCCCCTCAAGGCTGTGGGAACACCCCACTTGGTGCAGCTTGGAGAGCTGGAACAAACCCTGCATGTTGTGCACAGAAGTTAGAGTAATGAGTGAATTACTTGAGTGTTTTAGGCACAGATAAGCTTGTCTTGACAATGACAAGCATGTCAGGAGCTCAGAGTCTGCATCCCAGAGATGCTAAAGCAAATGAGATGATTCCTGCTAAGTAGCTACCTTGGGAAGTATTGTCTTATTTTTATTATTTTTAAATAGAAAGCTTTTAAATACAGATTCGAGAGGACTGAGTAGAGCTAATGCATCAGGAGCACTGAATGCTGATTCTTCATCATCATAAAAACACTGATACGAATGAGAGAAAGAACAAACCATACCAGCGTAACTGGACAGCTTATCTTGGTGGTTCGCTTCTATGCCTTGGATTAGAGTTCCTCCTATCTTCACAGCCCATTTAACCAAGTCCAAGTGCTTCCTTTCACTGCCTGCCATCCTAATCTATGTAAACCAGCTCAGTCAGGCATTTTTCATTGAATTAATACATATTAATGGACAGTAATACATTTGTACAGTTGCATACATTTTCTTGAAGTACAATTTTCCATCTAAAGCATTTTATTCACATTGCTGCATGGTAACTGCATCCACAATAATATCTTTAGTGATTATTCATTACAGGAATGGTACAGCTGTGCCAAACACTGTATTTTAGTGGATTTTTTTTTAAACAGAATACGTGATTATATTTGTAGACTAATCGTATTATTGTCATTAACTGAAGAAAATAATTTTCTGCTCAGCTATTGTGAAAAGCAGTGGACAGGTAGAAATCAGGCATCTTTCAGATATAGATAGAAATTTTTTTTAAGAGACAGAAAACAGTAGGTGTAGGCATTTGGACTGAGCTCGAATCCATGATTTCGATGTAGAGATTATGAAGCACATCAAATGTAGCAAATACACATAAACAGGTGCCAAACGTTATTATAAATTGGGCAAAACTGAAGTTTAGATTAGATGACTGGAAAGTTGTCAAATAGATATATAACTCATTCATGTTGGGGTTTCTATGTACTTACAGACTTGGCAGATATCTCATCTGAGCCCGTGTTTAACTCAGGCAGAACTGGGTATGAGTGAGGGACAGTTGCTGTTAGTGGTCAAACAGTCGCTCAGTGTAATGCAACGCACGTGTAATAAGTAGATGATGGACATTCTCATGTTTACTTTGAAATGAATACTATGTAATGGAGACATAAGCAGGTAAAGAAGGTGGTGGAAGTAAGTTTAGCTTCAGTTCATGCTGAGTGATCTTTTCTCTGGGCTCACCTTTCTCCTTGTGCCCTGTAAGATGCCCTCACTTCATCACGGGGTACCTTTGGGAACGCAAACAGACTGGCGTGCTTCAGTCAATTTGCCGCAACAGTAGGAAAAACGAGAGATACAAGACACCATGTGGAACAAGATTGATGGGATAATAATGTGTGTCCATCTTTCTCACTGGAAAACTTCAGCATCAATTATTGTGTCAGCTGTAATTGTGTTGTCTGTTGAGGAGAGGCAGACAATGCCATTGTTCTAACAAGACAGGAGGGTCTGTCCTTTCCTATCATGATTCGATATCTTTCTGAAGGGAATAAAGGCATCTCTTGGAAACTCAGCTGCAACCAAACAGGCAGTTAGTGGCAGCAAAATAATTAGCAACATAAACACCTTCAGGCAATAAGCAATGCCAGTTATGCCTCCTATGGAGGCAGTTTGACCTCACTTTGTGCCTGTTATATGTAACTTTCTAGAGTCTTATTGATAGTATAGTGCCAAGACCTATGGGATCTGCCAAAGTTTGTTTCCATCACTTACCAAGGAAACAGCAGTTCTACAGTTGCTTAGGAGATGAATTAACTTGTCAAATGATTAAGTAGGCATCCTGTAATGGAGATTCCCATTTCATAACTGATTCATCACTTCTGAAGCTTCCCAGATTTAACTTCTTTACATGAAGATTTCCATAGCAAGAGAAAAATCTTCACATACATTTCAGTTGAGGGGAGCTTTGTATACATTTAAATTATGTGTCCAGGATTTTTTCTGATTTTTCCCTGGGTTTGTGAGGAATGTGGCAGTGATGCAGTAAATCCCATACATATTTCACTGGAACAACAAACTGCAAGTAGTAAGTGAATTTTTAGGGCTGGATGACCATTTTCATTTTGGCGGTAGCAGATTAGCATTGGCTCAATGACAAGATCAGGTTTTTAAAATGAGCTGCTGCTGCAGTGAGTGTTAAAATCATTTGGTCATCTGCTGGTCTAATGATCAGGTCTTGATTTTGGTAGACCCAGGTTCAGCTACCTCCTCTGCTGTGCAGCCACCTTGCTTCCTTCTGCAACACTGGTCAAGTCTCGCAGGACTGAGAGGTCTTGCATATGAGAACCAAATTGAGAAGAGTTTAGCTCCCACTGCAGCACTTAGAGGTAGATTTTCCGGTTTGTTTCCCCATCTAAAAGGCTGGAGTTTTCTGGGAAGCTGGTACTGACGGAGGAGATTAGTCTCTTTGAAAAACCATTGGTCCTTCATCATATTGTATATCTCATCTGAGAAACAGGGATCAGTAGGATTGCCCAGCAGCCTAAGGGAGGTGGGTCTTGGGGGAGATGGTGAACTGTTCAGTGATGAGCTAAGTACTGAGTGAATTAACACTTTTTATGTACTCTAGCTCTTATTTGTTCCCCTTGAAGCATTTGCAATAGTTAAAGGCCTTCTCAGGAATTCGTAGCATTGAATCTTCAAAGTTTCACTGGTGTATTAGTTATCTGAGATGGAAGCCAGTAAATAGAAATGCCACGCACCATTCACCTTGCCCCCGAACGCAGAACTTTATGTGAAATTGTGACACACAGGACCGTGAAGGCTGGCTCTGCTGGTAAAATAAGCTCATTTTCATTTATTTTCTTAGAGGAATATGTATTGCTTATATGAATATGCTGACATTTTGTTGGAGCGCATGTGAAAAATCCTGTCTATTTGCCTGCCAAAGACCTTCCCAGGAAAACAGTTGGGCTAACCTGTTTAAAGAAAGCATTCACCAGGATATTATAATCCTGGGTGAGCAGAAAAATACATCAAGATGTAAATCTGAGACTGGATTTTGAATCTGCATGTGTTCTGAGGGGACATTGGTCTGGGGCAGTTTATTCCAGCCTCTAGTTAACATGAATAATTGTTTTGTTCCAAGCTAGAAACTCTCGACTATCAATAAAATGTAGTTGGTCTAGTCAGCCTCCTGTAGGGTAGCTAATGATCCATAAAACTGTTTAAAGGGAAGCTGCCAACCTGATTTTGGCCCAACTTGTGACTTTAGTTTTGATGTATCTATATTATACCCATGAACATTTGCATCTTTTGGCTGCAAAGCAGAAACTTCAGGAAGCGTAGGATCGTCTGCACAAACTTAATTTGCCTCTTTTATGCACCTGGAATTGTGTATCATATTTCGGGACATGATCACAACTGTAACTTCTGAATCACCGGTGTCCTGTAACCCTTCTCCCAAAGCACTGGGAGACAGGGCAACTTCATTATGAAAATGATGCAAAGATGGACAGGGGAATGAAAATGACTGAAGGAGAAGCCTCCACCTTCAGTGCCTCTAGAGATGTGCACACATTTACTTTAAAAACATCGCTTTCACTTTTGTTGCCAGGCCGCAGTGTATGCATACATGCACCTTCTTACATTCAGCCTCACTGAGGAACATGCAGCAAATACAATGTGTGACCGCATCACGCGTCTGAAAAACTCCAGTGTGTGAGCAGTGACACGTGCATGAGGACTGCAGCTAGGACCTTGCAGACAGTTGAGACCTTTCCGCCTCAGACATGTCAAGCGGTATGGCAACACAAATTAACTTCAGAGCATCCATTTGCCTTGTCTTTGGCCTTGCTTCACCTAGCTTTGAAAGTTCTCCGCTGAGCATATCGGGATGGGAATTGACAATGCAGATTACTGCCTCCCTATTGCTTCCCCCCCCCCCGCTTTAGACTAGTGCATCTCACTTAAAATTGTTTGCTGTCATAGTCGATCTCTTTAAGGACTCAGGGAAGAACACTTTAATTAGTCCTGATGAAGTGGCAGGAGCCAAGTGAAGCCTGGTGGCTCTTGCTGTCCTTATGCTTGTGTTTCCTGCCGTGTATACTTGCTGGCAGAATTTTAAACCTGTCTAATTGCTCTTTGTGGTGTCTAGACATCTTTAGCAAGTGTTTCTTTCCTTTCCTACAAGTGCTTACAGTTTAGATTTACATGCTCCCCCCATTCACCCTGCACAATCTCCAGATAGATACATCACACAGCACTTTACGCACAAAAAAAAATAGAACAAAGACAAGCTTGGAGGAGTTTGGAAATCACACCAAAATGATTAACCATGATGTCCCGCCTTCTCCAGGAACTGACGGATACTTGCACCCGTTTTGCATCACTAGCGTCAGTGAGGGCTCCTTGAGTCAGTTTTGGATCCTTGCCTTCCTGTCTCCCAAGGAAGATAAACCACAGACCTTTCACTGCAGAATCACTGCAGATGCAAATAAATGGTATCAACTCATTTCCCGCTTGGGGTTATTTTCCTTTCACAGTGAAAGAGCTCCAATGACAAGGAAAGTATACTTCTTTTTTTAGAGGAGCCATCATGTCATGTGAATGTAGGTGTTTGGTACTGATATTAAGAGGGCCAAATGCCCTAGATTGAATAGTCAAGGCGGGATTGTGGGAAGAGAGACACCTGTAGACATAGAGCTGTGAAATTGCAGGGGCATATAGTGGAGAGTTTGTAAAAGAAAGGAGTTCTTCTGGCCTTCACCTCTGCATCCAACTGCGCTAGGAGGTATCGTGTGAGGGTGCTAGCAAAGCACCAAGTTCGGTCTCACAATCAGTAACCTGACATGTTGCTGCACCCTAAAAGAGCGCCTGGAGTCACCCAGATACACCCAACACCTTCAGCAGCCTGCTGAGCTCCTCTCACACCACGCCATGGAACGCAGGCATGGCCCAGGGTACCACAGGATCAATCCTTTCCCCTTCAGCTGACTCCCATTTGCTCCCTCTGCTCTTGCAGAACATGAAAGTTTTTCTAAGCAGTATTAGAAAGCAAAATCCCCCTTCTAATTTGTCCTTCAAGAGAAGTAGCACAAAGAAGCCAGATGCCTAGCATATGACATTGGTAGATATTAGTCTAAGACAGAACAGATGATCATCTGTGAAGAAATCATCCCGTTGTTAATAGATCCTTCAGGAATTTTAGCAGACTGCTATAGCTTATGTTAGTCTCTTGAATCTCAGCTGATTTTTCCCCTGTACATGCTCGGTATTCACCCTTCTCTTTCTCTCCTTATAGACAAAGCCATCATTCAGATCCTCTTCATCTGCCACTCCATTTCAGCAATTTTCCCCAACTGATGTTTCAATGATACTCCTTCTCTTTCCTCAGTTTAGTCCGTAGGAAATATAGCATTAATAGACTAATAGCTAATATCCAATTCTATACGAAGGGGAGAGAAGATGGTTTATTTCCATGGGACCAAAATAATCTGAAATCATTGCAATTCAATTCCTTGCCTGCTTTGTGACCGCTTGGGAAAATGTAGCCCATGGCAATTAGGAAGAGAACTTGACAAACTAATTTTCGTGTATGAGCTGATTAGAATCTGCGGAGATGCTTCAGTAGGTGAAATGCTGCTTTGCTCCTATCACTGTTGCTGTCTCAAAATTCATCAAGCCCAATGTAATAATTATATTAATCACCCTGAAACTCTGGCAGGATGTCACACATCATGAAGTTTGCCACAAAATGATTATTCAAACCTTCCCCCTCCAGAGAGGACAGTACGTAGCCATACCCGGGCACGTGTCCAGGTCAGAGAAGCTGAGAAGTTGCGTAACGTGTTGTCCATGAATTCTGCTGTGAAATGACTGTATCTGAAGCTAGCAAGTTAAGGCAGTTACAACTTTTGACACTGAACCAAAAATAGGCACATATGTTGATGTGACAACCTTTGAGTGCTGTGACGAATGAACACTATTTCTTTGCTGAAAAGTCTTCCTTGTTTTCAAGCAGCTCTGCTAGTTGAAAAAGGCCAATGTGTACATGCTATCCTGAGAACATTCAGGAAAAACATTTCAGAATGACAATGCACAGCCACGAAAATGTGTCTTTAAAGCCCCAAATGCAATACACAGGGCAGGAAGACTTCCACGGAGGTGCATCTTCTTGACTAATTTCTAAAGCAATGGCTCTGAAAATAGCAGAAGCTTCCTTCTCGCTCCTTGCTTGCCTCCTTTTCTCACCCTTAGCAGGACTGGCTTTCACTCACAAAATGACAGAATCAAATGATCAGAAACAAATCCTGGCATTTATTTATAAATACCTCCCCATTAAACACTCCGTGTAATGAGTGCAGAAGACAATGGGCCCTGGGTGACTCTCTTCCTCTCACAACAGTTCATGGGCTTCACTGCAATTATTTCCAAAGATAATTGTAAAGATAACACCATTTAAAATATCTAATGTTTTATTCAATATTTTGGTGGGTTTCAATTACTTCCAATTATAATTCAACAGCTTTCTATTTAAAACAATTATTGTCCTTTATAACCTGTTTCAAGTCAAATAAATTGTTTGCCTTTATTCATCATTGGCTTCTTCAATAGGTATTCATTCTAGGTCTCCCTTTGGTTTTCCAGTTCCCCATTAACTTGTGTAGCCTTTCATTAACCCCTTATGTGCCCTCCATCTCCACAACACAATCGAACCTCTGACAAACAGCTGTCAGTGCAACCCCTGAGACAATCACAATCAATTAAACTGATTAAAAATCAATATGATTCAATTACAGGCAACAAGATACAGTTGTGGTTGATTGAATAGTGCAGGGGTACTTGGAGTTAAGCAAGGCCTCTGGGGTGATGGTGAGTTCCACTTCTAGGCAATGAGGGTGTCAACATGAGCAACGGCTTCTTACATGGATATGAGCACAAGGCAAGTGAGGGGACTGTTGTTACTGTCTGTATTGAAACGGGACTACTGTAGGGTAAGACCATTCTTTGGTTCATTGGCTTTTGTGGGGAAATAGTGCTTGAAAAGAAAGAGTCTCCCTAAGGCATGTTTGCAGTGATGTTAGTCTGTATGATATTTTCTTATTTCTTTGTAGCATAGAATATAATCATGTCCTGATAATAGGAACTGGTTACCTTGTGATTTAAAAAAAAAAAAAAATGTTTGATCATCAAACTATCTGAATCTATTAAAAACCCCTCCCTTTCAGTATGGGACAGGCACAAATCCTTCATTTGCAAATTGTTGTCTCCTTGCAGTTCTTTGAAGGTGAGAGCTGCCAGTTCAATAGCTTTACATAACTGTGAAAGCTAGTGGGGAATAAAAAAGTTTATTTTGTGTAGATGTAGGACAGAGGCACTTTGTCCTTCATTTAACTCCATTTCTTTTCTTTTCGTGATGAAAATTCACTACACTTTAAAAAAAGTTGTTGTTGTTTTTAAAGTCATTGCATTTCCCAAAAACCAAAACAAACCACAAATCTTTCAATTAAAAACCACAACTTTTTAAATCTTTTTATCCTAGTAGGATATTGCTAAAAATGAAAGCATGTGTTCTTCTGCTTGGATTTTTTTGACACAATGTTTTTATTTAAATTGGATTCTTTTCCCACATACAAAAGGAAGTACACATTAGACTAAAAACATCCATAAAGCTGAAAAAATTTCATCTGGGATTTTTTTCTTCGGAGATGGGAAGTTAGAGGAAATCAAAATAGGTCAGGAAAATATTTCCTTTTAGCCAAAACAGTACTTTTGAATTAATTTATTCTCAATCAAAACATTTCACTCAGCTCTAATCGCTGGTCTGAAGTCACCCTGCAGCATTCAGAAGGAGTTGATTTAGATGCTCCCATGGGTTCTCTTGAATTGGAAAAATAATCAGTCAATCATCTTCCTGCTCTCATAGTTTGCTGTTGTTGAGTAATTCTCAAGATCATACTATCCTCTTGCCAAAACACTTTGTCTGGCTTATATTTTTACCTAGCAATGATGACTGCAGTATCTACAGCCCCAATCCAGCAAAGCACTTCACGCATATTCTTTAGTTAATATTGTGTCCTTGATGTTAATGAGGTATTCAGTACTTAAAGTTAAGCCCAAGCTTAAGTGATTTGTTGGACAGAGTCCCAAACCCTGGAAAGGAGAGGTGTTGAGATCTGGTTTGTGGAAGTGTCCTCAGCTTTTAAAGAAGTATGGTTTGGCGGTGGTCAAAAGTCGTATTGATTCAAGCAAGTAATTTTAGAAATTGATGAAGATCCACTTAAGTATTTTCCTTTCGAGGCTCCTTTTTAAGTTGCCTTAAAACTAATTTGATGAGAGGTGCTCACTAAGCAGTTTAAGAGTGGGGCTGTGACTTACCAAGCTCAGTTTGTGAATGATTTGCTGAGCTCCTGTAGGCATCTGCAATGACTAAAAGTTTGTGCAGAAAAGTGTGAGGCTTGTCCCTGGGCACCTGTAAGTAATCAGATTGCTGAAGAGGAGGTCTCAACAAGCAAAGTCAACTTTCTGAGCTTTTATACAAATTATATACTTTATAGCCTTTTTTTACATCAAAGCGATCAATCTATTCTGATCAAAGCTCCATTTCAGGTGATATAACCTGGAAATTGCTGTAATGTACTCTGCTCTAGTATTACTTTAAAAAAAATAATCTCACACAGTTAAGTGCAGTTGGATGGCAAAGAAGGTTCTTCCTACCTTCTTGCACTTTGTCACCTTATGGATCCCTATGACAGTACCAGGTGGCATCAGTCAGGTTATATAGATTCAGCTATACAGCTCAGTGTAGTGACACACCAGTCTCTAAGGGCTGTCAGAAAATCCCATATCTTCCCTACAGAGGAGGAAAAAAACTTGTATTTCTTGAAAGTCGTCAATGATTTGCTTCAGAGCTTTTCTGCAGACCTTACACAGAAATTGTATTTGAAATGTCAATTGAAAATGCTTCAGAGACAAGTTTTCCTGGCTGGCAAAAGTAGACTCATTACTGACAGTGTTATCGGGGGGGAAAAAAATACCTGCTGAAAAACATTGGCCAATGACTTTTCCTTGGTCTGGGAAGCAGATAATGCAAAAAGATTGTGTAATTTGATGCAGGTCAAGTGTTGGCCCAAGAATATTACAGGGTTCTTTATATGAATAAAATACATCTCCTCCAGGCCCAATTCTTACCTGTTGCACCTAACATATGGATTTGGGTGCGTTTTGGTACAGGTGTAACAGGTTGCCATGTGCTCTCTGTTGATCCTGACAAAACCTAACCTGTGAGCGAGTTATTCTTAGGTCTGGCAGGCACAAACAAAGTGGTAGAGTACTTTTTACTGCTTACATATTAATCTCTTCTCCCTACAGAGATAAGTGATGAAATATCAATGTATTAAATCTCTAATTCATTGATTTCGGAATTAAAGTCTTTCTATTTTATCTCTGTATCTGATCACAGCCGTCCAGACACAAGGGACAGGGATAAGAAATCCATAAGTACTGGTGTGTGGTTAAAGAACGGTTATTCAAGATAACACGCAAACATTAAAACAAGGACAGACTGAAGTCAATATGCCCAAAGATATTTTAATCGCTTCTTAATAAGTGGATAATTTTGAGAGACTTCCTAACTCAGTCGTCTCCCGCTTTTCCCAGACTTCCTAATTCAGTCATCTTCCTCTTTTTCCATTCATTCTTTTACAAATGCTGCTCTTCTGGTTCAGGATGGAGTAGGGAGAAGGTGTTGGAGCACACCAGTGCCTCTTGATGATGCTGGCTGGGGTCAAGATGCATTGGAGTCCATCAATCATATGGATCCCAGTGTATTCCCATGTCTCTAGCTTAGCCTGATAGAGAGGGATTTGCTGACCCCTTCCTTTCTCCAGGAAAGAGCTGCTGCTCTACAGAGGGGTGAGAAAATGCATTTCAGACCCTGTCATCATGGTTCAGCCTGACGTCCTCACAGGTCTGCCACTGCATCCCTGTGCAGAGCCCAGCGTCCCTGGACGATCCGTGCAGCTCTATCACTGAGCCTCATCGCCCTCCTGCAGCCCTCCTCCCAGCTTGGGGAGCCAAGATGACTTGGGCTGCTGCCTATCGGCTCTGCCCATGCACCAGATCTCTCCTCAACCCTGTTTGATGCCCATCGGTTCCTTCCTGAAATCTCCCTGCCTGGCAGCCCCCCCCGGGGGCATCCTGGTACGCAGCCGTCTACGGTTTCCGTTAGCAATAGGGACAGATAGTCAGGGTCTGTTCACCTGAGGCAGGGTGGCTGCTGAGGTGAAGTGATTAAAGTATTAACTGCTGGAATAGCTGTCCATCCCACTCATCTCCATCAGAAGCAATTAATATGGATTATATATATTTTGCAAGAAGAATATCTTTCCTTTCAAACCTTGGAGTAACTCCAGAGAGGATTAGGTGGAAGGCTGAATGAACTAATTTGCATAAATTAGGTAAAATGTGAATAGTAATTTGCATTCAGAAAGGCTCTCTTTGACTCTTCATGATATATTGATGCCATCTGGAGAACCCAGCTATGTACCAGGCATTTGTTGGGCCAATTTTCCCCAGGCTGTTCCCACAAACTTTGTGGGTATGGTCAGAAATATTCTCCCTCTCCTCCTATTGCTTGCAGCAGGGTTAAAGACCTTTTTATGTGATTGGCCTTTTTTATTCAACAGAGGACAATTCAGATAGCTTAAGGAGAAGTAGCTGGTTCATTGGAAATACGTTAATCTCTGTTCTTCACCTGAGGCAAACGCTCCCACAGAGAGCTATGTTGAACGCCCATGTTAACATGGCAGCAGGGTACCAGAGTAAGGAAATGGTCAGGCCGGCATTTCAAGTAATTTTTCCTTTTCTCAGCTATGTAATTTCTTTGGGAACCATACTTCATGAGCTTCTTTTCACCTTTTGTGAGTTCCATAGCTTTTCCTTGCATCATACTGTTTTCAGTCCCATGCCTTCCTTTATCAGGCAAGGAGATGTCATGTGTGCTACTGGATTTCTCACACTGTCACAGGGAGCTTGCTGCACCCTGCCCAACTCTGTTGCATGCCGGAGCCAGTCGTATCACAGTGACAGTCTCCAGTGCCTCCAGCAAAATACATCAGCTGATTGCCACCCTCTTTCTCTGGTGGAGCTTAGTGGATCACCTCCTTTTCCAAAGGCAGGAACTGAGGCTATTTGCCGCTGGAACCCTTAAGTTCTCCACGGCTCAGAAATACTCATAACGGACTTCTTGCTGCCTCTCAGAGCTGCTGTTGCTGAAGCTCACAGTAATGACCCTCTGAGACTCAGCGTCACTGCTTTATACAGACAAAATCATCTGGCTGGAGCTAGAGTAGGCAAAGGTAATACAGATGGGGCATCTGTGGAAGAATGACAGTTAATGGCGCAAAGACCTTTCACGTCCCAAGGTTTTAGGGTGAAGAGACAAAGACAAAGGGTCAGAAAAGTTCAAGATGCCAGAAATAAGCGGAAAACCTCTTTAGATGTAACCTTTTTAAAGTGGGATGGTAAAGGAAGCTGGCATCAGGTTTTGAATGTGATTTATGGTATTCTTGTACAATCAGAATTGCTACCAACCCCTGAAAAACAATTATTTCCACAGCTCTTCTCAAGACGAATGTGTCTGAGCTAAGTGACAAACACGAACTGGAGCATGAGTCACTTGCTCATGCAATTGCCAAGTTCACAGACTGAACTCTGTGACAAGTCACGTCTGCATCAGCTGCCCATGCTTGAAAGGCTGGATTTGAAATATTTGAGATAAACAGCATTTGACTAAAACTCACAAAACTGGGGTAAAGGTAATAAAGTACGATTCATTCCAAATAAACACCTCCAGAGAGCCTTTTAATTGTTAAAAGGATGGATAAGGGAATGATGGTTATTTGGCAATTGTACAAAAATAAATGTTTATATCCCAGAATAAAAGTCTGAGAGCTCTTAGAGCTGCGGAATTAGGAGTCATTTCCGTGTGACCTGAAGGCTGAGATGGTATCAAAAATATCTAAGAAATTTCAGACTCTAAACCTCTGACTGTGCCTAACTCCTTTAGGCCATTCTTTTTCCTTTTGAGAACACCAGCAATAACTTCTTATGTAACTTTGTACGTGTTATATGAATTTTTAATAGTAAATGGCAAGCTGACAATTTTCAGATTAAGTGATTTTTTTTTTCTGTTGGTGAATGTCAGTAGGTCAATACAAACTGTTTTTAGATGAGCTCAGTTTAAATGAATTTCCCCATTTGAAGAAACAATTTTTTTAAATGATGAAAACATTCTATTTCCTCATTTTCAACAGATAAGTTAATTATGTTTTTTTTCAGAAAGCTCACCACCATCTAAATGAAATATTTTCAAGATATCTCAATGAATTGTGCATTGATTTGATCTGTACCTTTTTCAGATATTGGTTCACAAACATTGATGAAGCCAGAACAGGGAAAATCATTTCAAAATCTTGCCAATTCCTACAGACAGAAAAAGCATTTCCTTTACTGGTCTAAAAACAAATAGCAATAATAATGAACGTCATAATTGCCGTCACTGTGAGGATAGTTATTGGCAATTAAAATCAAACCTCTCCCAGAAAAGAGGAGGAGGTAGGAAGGAGTGAGGTGGGTGGATGATGGCTTCAGAAGGACGGTTATTGATCGAGTTGTTCGTGGTGGATTAACTTGGGAAGGAAGAGTTACTTTTATTTTAGCTTTATCTGAGAAGAGACTTTGAATATTAGCTTAATTTTGTCGCTTATGTATGGTATAACTCAATGACTATACACAATTTATACAAAAACCATACTAAAGCAATTAAATACCCATTATATTAGTTTTCCTGGCTCAGGAGGAGGACCAGATACTTCCCTGGGGTCTCTTCCAGCCCTGTCTTTTATGCTTCCATACCCCATAGGCCAATCCTTACAAAACCGGCCTTTACTGGGCTGGGATCAGAGCCACTTGGGCAGTAACAAGAATCTCCATTAAGATCCATTTTAAGGCCAAAGGGCATTTGGGTAGCTGGTCAGCCAGGCAAAATGGGAAGCTCTCCTGGACTCTCCCTAGATTCCAGTTGTATGCAAGTTTTTTTCAACTTTTTTCAATATGCTGGCCTCTAAAACATACTTGCTTTCCATGTGTAAGCTCTATCCAGCAATTCTGAGCCTACCGCCAACAGCTTTACGGTTTTGCAGGATTTATAGCTACCCACTGCAAGTCCTTCAGAAATAACATACAGATGCTCGAGCATCCTTGGGTCAGTGGGTTGAAAAACACCGGTTTGCACTAAAGGATGCCCCAATAAGTCAGAAGGGTGGCGCAGCATCCTGAACGTGCGGAAACTAACGGGATGGGCACAAATCTCAGCTAGAGATACCAGAATGGAGAATCACTCACGGCTTTAAAACTGCCCGCTTGGGTATCGCTAGCAGCGCAGCTCTGCTTGACCTAATTTACTTTAATTCTCAGGCAGATCTTGCATCTCCGTGCTGCTGCTGGGTAGGGTGTCACTGCCAGCGCTACGTGGTTTAAAGCCAGGTTGTGACGCAGCCGCCTCTGCTGTCGGGGTGAGGAGGGCAGCGCAGGCACAGCCAGCATCTGGGCTGAGCCAGCACTTTCCTTGCGGTCCTGGGGGGCTTCTCTATCTGTTTGAGCACAGGAGGCTGCAGAACTCCCTGCCAAGAAAAAAGAAAATCATTGACTTCTTTTGTCTGGGATAACACCGAAAAGTTCCAACTCTGATTAAAGGTGGTTTCTTTGCTTGCCCTCTCTGTGGTTACATGGTGGTGTAGGATTCGCCTCTATCCACTACAATTTCCATGCCCCGCCCCCCCCGGAGAAAACATTTTGGCAGTACCAAGAAGGGTCTAATCAGGTATTAAAACCAAAGTGAATTGCACTTGCTGTAGAATCAGGGGTAAATTACGAGTGCAATGATAGAGCCCCTCTCCTGTTTTAATCCATTTTAATCTCATTGTTGAGTTAATAAAACCTATTGGTTTACTAAATCAATGTAGGGTGTGATTCATTATTATGCATGCTGGTACACAGATCCTAACACAAACTCTCTCTGCGATAGACTGGAGCATTACTGATCCAATGGAAGCTGGCTCCAGGGAAAAATTACCTCTTACCCGTTGTCATAGAAAGATACTAGCTATGGTAAATTTTTGCTTGTGTGAGACAGAGGTTTTATTTGACTTTTTTGATGCTGACTGCACTTGAAATATTTTTACAAATGATTTAATCTACAAACAGAGAAGAAACCTCCCTTTGTTTGACTTCATATTGGATTCATTTGTGACCATTAAGCAAAACAGCCATGTCCTATAATGAAGAGGGATTAGTAGGGAAACAAATATATTTGTTAGTTTTATTCTTCCCCCTGCATTTATTAGAACAAGCCTGTGTTTCCAGTTTACATTTCATTTTCTTTATGGCAGGTTGCTGGTGTTGAGTCATAAATTAAAAAGATAAATTTATATGGACTCTGAATTTTTGCTGTTTTTTTTGTCTCTCTGATCATATCATTCTTGCCAACTGTCTTCATTTGGGAGGGTCGATCTATATTTTGCTATAGAAACAGACACCATTTTTTCATGCTGTTCCTCCCAATAGCTCTCTGAAAATGATGAAGTTCTATGAACTTAAAAAGTATCTCCCTAGTTACAGCTTTGAAGATATCACAGATTTGACAGAACCTTTTTCTTCTTTAAAATTTCTTTTCAGTTTTATTTTTTTTATTTTTAATTCTTGTAGAAGGACTTGGAAGGGCTTGAATTGGAAAGTGTCAGTCTTATGGGAGGTGTACATTGGTTTTCCTGATCGATAAAGTGCAACCAATCTGTCACACCCCATGTAAATGTGTGCTGTATGCAGCCACAAGTCCTTGCAAATAAAAATACATCCCAGGGTAACAAAACCAGGACTTTCAAGGACTTCATGACATCTGTGAAGGACTGCAGGCTCTGACACATGATCAAGCGAGAGCAACTTAACAAGTTACCAAACATCAGAAGAGCTGAGGTAGCAGTCTGGGCACACGTTCTTGGCTTGTGACAAAGATATAATAATGCAATTTAACTTAGCTGACAGTGAAACAAAGTGAAGCTACATCATATTATTTTGCATTAGCTCCAGGCAAAGAGCATATGTATGGACAGGTACGTTTGCTCCGCTGATGTGCAATAATATATTAAACCTCCATGACCTGATGTTTTATCCAAACCCTCAGATCTTCTCGCTTCAAATATCTCAAGCTTTTACCACGTCAGCCAAAGGGGATTCTTTCGCCAAGGTTGATCGGGGAAAGGCAGCTGTGATACACCACCCCCTGTGCGGATTAATGTAATGCAAACAGGTTGAACTGAGTTAATATGAGGTCTGCAGTCCCAATAACACCAACATAAGGAGGCAACGTGCCACGGGACAAATTCAAATCTTCAAGCTGAGGTCAAACACCTAAACCTTAATTCAGACTCAGGTCGATCGAACCAGGGCCTCATTATTAAAAGAGGCCTCAGCTGCACGATCGAAGTGTCTTGATTTCAGCCTCCTCACAAACATTAAGGGATTTTTACAGACTTAAATGACCTTTGCCCTATACTTGTGTGGGGTGCCCTCTCCAGCAAATGCTACTCTGCAGGCTTTCAAAGATCAACTAGGAAAATGTAGGGAACTTACTTTGAACCAGGAGTATTTGGTTTGGGAATTGCAAAGAAAAAGAAAGAAAATGAGAGCTTGAAAATGGCAAAATCAATCATAAATGAGTTCATTAGGGCAGCAGCAGTCCCAGCTGAGAGGGCTGAGGCCCTCTGAGCTCCATTTGTGCATTGCTATAGATTGTTCCTTTGTGGTGGTTGTTGCTCTAATTTCTCCCAGAAAGCTGGGTTGGATCTCAGAGGCTGGAGTTGTCATCTTGGTGCTGTAGACAGGTCAGGATGGTAGGATTAGTGCTCACCTTGGAGGTCCAAGTTAAGGGAGAAGAGACCCTGAACATTGGTTGAGTAGAGGAAGTGACAAGGAAGGCTTTATTTATTCTATATCCAGAAAGTCACATACCTCTCTGTCCCCATTTTGGGTCGCTGCCAGCGGCACATAGCAGTTGCCAGGGATGGAATTAATGATGGGGATGTTTCTGAGACTTACTTCCTAGCCAGCTTCCTGCCTGCTGGAAGCTGTAACCAGGCTCCTGCTTCCAAGGACCCTTTCGAAAATTCCCTTCCCTGTCCCTGCTGGGATCTGGGCCTAGGAAGGGGGGAAGCTGATGGAACTGGGAGGGCGAGGGATGATATTTTCTCTCTGTATTATTTATAGACTAGCAAATGAAAGAACAAGGCAGGCAAAGCATGTGAACATCAAGTTGGTTGAGGTTATGGTTGGCTCTTTATTGATGGCCCCTTATTGATCCCCTCATTAGTCCTGTTCCTTCCTATTTTTTTTTCTCCAGGCTGGGATTACATCTGGATGATAAATTGTTTTTTTTCTCTAAACTTGCCTGGTGAATGGCATAAAGTGTTGTTTTCTGCAGCATCTGCTGGTGCTGCAGAAAGACAGTTACCAGGGCAGCCACATGCAATGTGAGCTCCCTGGCTGAGCAAGCAGGTTCATGGGAGAAACCAAGGAGGCAAAGAGGGCAAGGACAGAGCTTCCACCTGGAAGAAACAGAACACAGGTAATTTCCCCTGTCTACTTGCTGCATTGGCATATCTCGGAGCTCTGAGGTCCTAGTGATGGATTAAATACAGCAGAACAAGGTCAGCAAACTCTTCCTCTAAAATTCATTGCTCAGGTCAGCAACAGCTGTGGAAGGTAGTTGTGCTTCTAGGATGCTCCGTCCTCCCAAGACACTTCCTGGAAAGGAAGTTTTTCCCAGCATCTATCCATCTTGACACCTTTCCTTTCTTAGTTTCCTTCTTGGATGATGGGTCACCAGGCCACCCTGGCTTTTTTACAGCAACTGTCCTGGCAAGGACTGCATCAGTAAAAAAGATTCTCTGACTGAAATTCCAGCTACAAATCACTGTCAGACTTCAGAGATGTCTTGTCTACTCCAGCTCCATAGTAGAAAAGACAGTATGTATGTAGGCCCACCAAAAGGATCTATTCCTCTAGTTCGTGGAGTATTCTCAGTTCTTGACCCAAGGTTATATCTGTGCACAGAGAGAAGAACAGGAAAGGAGGGGGGAGCAAGAGACAGAGAAAAAAATTAGGACACTAGTATCTATCACAGATACAAATGTGAATTCAGTTAATTCTTCTTAGAGAAGAAATGATAAGCAGCATCTAGGGGTGTATGACAGTGGGGGGCTGCTGAGGTTCCCCTTATTTTACACACTCAGGTGAAAGCTCTGACCGTTCCGGCGTGTCTCTGCTACTCCCAGCGCAAAGCTCTTTCCTTGTGCACTTGAGTATGGATGTGCCCATGTACCCTTGAGATTAGATTTATTTTAAAATAAACCCCCTGGTGACTCCTGCAGCACGATCTCAGCTGGCAGCCGCCGCTCTCGGCTGGCCCTGGCTGAACGCCGGGCAGGTTATGCTTTCTTGTTCCCGGCACAGGGCAGATCCAGCAGGGAAGAGACACTAACTCTGTTTTTGTGTCAGGGCCAGGAAAAAAAATCTTCACGCGTAGAGCTCGTAGGCAGTCAACTCAAATCGCTGGCACAGAACTAAACTCTGGAGTCCTTGTAACACCTGGAGGATTGTTCTTCTTAACCTACTTGCATTTTATTTCACTCGTCTTTTATTTCCGCCTCTGCCACTCGAAGCGCTAAGTTACAAATCTGTCTAGTAGGAGAATCTCTGCTCCATCAAATGGCCTCCCTGGGCTTTAGAACTCCATTAATTAGCATCTTTTAAATGGTTGGGTAATATTCATTTCTCTTTTTCGAAACCATTTCCCCAAGCCCTAATTTTAATAAAGCCGGTGCTCATGAACATTTGAATATTAAAGCCTTTGGTTACAGAAAGACGAAAGAGGCATTTAAAAAGACAGCCGAGCAAGGATTGCTTAAATGGCTGACATAATCTTGTGTGTATGTATGCATGTGTGAATGTGCAGCACCTCTGAGATAAAACATTGTCTTAAAGGCATTTCTCTGTGTGTAAGGTCAGAATAAGTGTAATTTGGGAGGTGTCTGTGTCTGTCAGGATAGTAATAACAACAGGGGCCCCAGGGAAATGTAGCATGATGCAATGTGTTTAACTGTGGATGACAATTTGCTTCAAAACACACCAGAAAGGGCTGTGTTTGCTTTATATAAGCTACCTGCACTGTTTCCGATGTGAAAGGTGAACCGAAAGCTGCCATATACTGAAAGGCCTTATCCTGGGAAGGTTGTTCTGTATTTTTTACTGAAAGCATAAAATTGGAGTTTCTTCACTCAGACTTTATAACCCCACCAGCTGGGACTGATGGTACAAAAGGCAGAAGCACTGTACCTGATTTTGTGCAAAGCACCTCCCTGATGGGGATGAAGCTACTAAAATCAGGTAGATACTTAACGTTTGGGGGTTTTGGTTGGGTTTTTTCGCTTTTTTTTTTGGCTTTTTCATTAAAGACCTCCAGTTCAGCAGGGTATCACTGACAGGGGTTTCCTCAGCTTGACAGTGAGGTTCAGCTTTGCCCTGGGTGAACCGGAGGGCAGCCTGGACTGTGTCACCCTTTGTGTTTTCTCCTGAGGCTGCCAACAGAGGTGTCAGACCGATGATGTTTTCTGTTATGCTGATACATCTTGTCAACTCTGGACAGGGCACAGACTCTCTGATTCGTATCTCACAGGCTAGAGGATCAGATGGGAATGATTTCTGTCTTATCACAAATCTAAGGCTCGGTGATCAGTGAGGTATAAGTATTTCTTCAGATACTTCAGCCTGCCTGGGCAAGATTTACAGCAGTTTCCTTGCTGAAAGGCTTTATACGCTCTCAAACCTCTCCTAAGTCAGAAAGCTGTCTATCAATGGACTGTTATTTGCTCAGAAAGCAACTGTATTTCCCCACTAGATATAATGTCGTGGCCATGATTTGTAGCTGTTGTAAAATGATGATAATCTGTTATTCACAGCCCAGCCGAAGGTGTGGTCACAGGGTTTTGCTGAGCTGTACCTACTACCCACGCTAATAGAATGCCTTAAAAATAGATTGGGAAATTGTTTCTTCCTTTAATTCACCTGCCATGCCCCAGTCTCACTGTCCTCTCTGCTGTGGCCGTTGCTGACCCTGAAAGCATCCTGAGGAAGCCTGGGGGAGCCGATCCCAGCCACCGTCCGATTTACACACTGGCCGTACTCCTCACCTCTGGTGGAGCTCAGCCTCACACCGAAAGACTCAGGTGAAAGAAAGAATTTATTTTTCAATGGTTTCATTCTCTGTATTTGAGTCAGTGACAGATTTGGGCAACAGTTTCCATTCTTAATCCATTTTCTTCTTAACAAAAAGACTTTTCAGGAACGCTGAAGCACTCTCTGTCTCTCCTGTGGAGGAGCAATGCTCTGTGAGACAGGAGAGTGTGTCCTGCACTGAGTCCTTGTCCTTCTCTGCCAAATCATGGGCCTCTATCTACTTACCCTTAAGGAGGTGTTCCTTAGCTGACCCCACTCACAGAACACTCATGGCAGGTCAACGTTGCACGTTGACTTGCAGACAGAAGGTCGGCAGGCTGCATTTGGAGGTCAACATGTTGAATTTGGAGGAATTGCAGTGAAAAGATAATGCAACAGAGCCCTCAGCCTTCGATGTTAGACCTAGGGCCATGAAGGTGTCTCCTTATTCCTGTGCTTTTTCGCCCTAAACCCTTGAAAATATGTCCGGTGCAGAGAATCTATCTACAGAGGTCTGACTGCAAAACTTTGGGATTTATACTCATATTTCACATGGTCACAAACCCCAAAGAAATACAAAACCCTGAAATTTGACTTCTCTTATCCCTTCTTCTTTGAATTGTCTCTGTGATCTGGACTTGTTTCCAAAGGATACTTTTTTGCCGTGCCAAATGTCATGTGCAAACAGACATTGGTGAAGCAGAAGTTAATTTGGCTTTGCCACAAATGAGCGTAAATGCAGTCCATGGGTTTGGAGCTGCTAGTGAAAAGTTGAAGTCAAATGGGTAATACACAGGAGAAGTTGTCTGGTTAAAGTGGCTCTTCAGTTGCATGTGGATCATGAGCAGATCTGTCTTCTACAGCCCCTTTTTAGATGCAGCCCCTCATCCTGCAGCAGAGGAGCCCAGCAGAGCAGCAATCATTGCACATCGCTCCTCAAGCACTCCTGCATCCAGCTTACCCCAGGTGTGGGGGTCCTGCATGAGACTATTTTGGTCTGTGGTTGGGAAAACCAGAAAATTTACCCTCTTATAGGAGGCTGAGCTTCTCTAACTAAAGTAAGAGAGATCAGCTGCCAGGTCAAGGGATGCGACAGCAAATGCGGTGTGGCAGAGAAGGAATTTTGCTGAGGTTTATGTATGGTTTTACCAGCTCAGACCATCCCAAAATGTTCAGGATGTTCCTTCCTTGTTTTCTACCCTTGGTGATCTTGTGCTTCCCTTAAATTTTGCTTGTTGTTAAAATGTAGGATGTTGTGTTTTAAAACTTGGAAAGCTCTGTCTCGTCCACTCTTATGTTCCAATAGAAGTGTGATCTTGAAAGACAGAAAAGAAAAAAAGAGAGAGAACAGGAATTTTAAATGCTCGAAATCAAATATTTGCTTTCTCTATCTTATTTCTCTTCACCTGATAAAACAATTGCCCAGAAGTGGAGAGGTGGAGAAGGATACATTTATTAGGGGGAGATGCATAATAGGTGAGAGAGATTATTACTGGTTCTAGGTGCAGAATAAAATCCAGCTTCAGGCCTTTTTGTCTTAGGATGAAAACATCTTTTCATGATTTCTACACACATGGAGGAAAGTGAATCTTTTTCTCTTGTAGTAATTGCATTTTTAGTGACAATTGCCTGTTATCTTTGCATTTCCCACAGGTGGAGATATTGGTTTTCATGGAGGGTTTGCTGTAGCTGTTCACCTCTCAAAACTCTTTGTCATATTATGAAATGCCAGGCTGCCAAGTAATCAGCATGTTTTTTTTTTTTTTTTCCTAATGAACACACATGCACAGGCAGTAATTTGTTTATTCAACTCCTTGTGCAGGTTTGCAATTTCCTCCAAAAGCAAGCAGCAGCATACAGAGAGACCAGATTATGGTTCGAGGGACAGTCAGAGTCCCTTCTCAGGGACTGCCCTGGGAGCAGATCCAAAGGCCATATTCGTTCGCTGGCAGTCTGTGACATCACCCGTGGGAATCTGTTTAACTTTCTCACGTTTAAAAAAGTTTGAATGTTTCTTTTTTCCTTCCTTTATCAGGAAACCTTTCCTTTACCATTTGTGAAATCTCTTTGTCAGCATGGAAATAATACTAATAACCTAAGTTTATTTTTCCCTTGTTCTCTATTTTTACTGCAGTCTGATGAAAGTGGTTTGGTCAGCTTCCCATTCGTTAATAGGCAGATTCACTTTCTGATTTTCAGTCACGCACAACACAGCAAGAAAACAGCTCAAACGGATGATCAAAACACCTCACTGAAACCATTTCTGCTTATTTTGTGTTTTGCAATTATTCTTTTTCTTTTTTTTTTTTTTCCTTTAGTATCATGGAACTATTGAGTCAAAATTAGGTTGCCAACATCACTTAAAAATAGATGAACTATCTTAAATCCCAAGTCAGTGTTAGAATCCATAGGCAGTCTTAAAAAAGAGAAGGCAAATATTTATCTTCAGAATCAGCATAATTGATATAGTTATTCTTTGTCTTACCTAACAAGCCCTGAATTTCAGATTCCTTGCTTTTTCTCTGCTGGTGCTGTTGAATATCAAAAGTTAAAAGCAAAGACAAGATGCTAGGTTGTTGGAGAAAAAAATTATTAATCCATTTTCTTCTGCTGCTCTGGCCTCAGTCTGTTGGGAAGTGTGAAGGTGAAAAGGGCAGGGAAACAATTTCTGAAAACCTCTGCAGTGGCTACAAGAGAACAGCACAAAACCAGGTCTGAAAGTCCTTGAAGTATTGTTTTATCCCTGTGATAACCTCACTCAGCCCATCTTCCACCTCCTTTTTAGATTCTGCTGAGAAAGAAAAGAGGGAAGACAGAGGGATGGGAGAGATTTTTCTATTTCACAGTCTTTCCCAGAAATTCAGTGGTAACAAAAAGGAATAGAGCCATTCCCAGGCTGAACTTGAGGCTATACGCTTCATGAAGATGCAATTTGCAGCAGATTTCAGTTCTGCAAGGCCACAGCCACCCTTTGTCCAGCAGATTGTGTCCCAGAATCTTAAAGAAAACCAATGGTAACATGAAGCTGACGGTCTTGCCACCGGGTGTTGCTTCCACATGGGGCTGTGGACACTGAGCAGCCAGCAAACAGAGGTCCCTGGTAGTGGGTGGAAAGAGTGGAGCTCCTGGGCTTACACATCATGTCCTCCTGTGAGGAGACAGGAGCTGTGACATCAAACCCTTCATTCCCTCACAGCAGAGACCTATCTACCTGTCACGACTCCTGACTTGATGTGTTTTCAATGCCGCTTTATGTGATGGATGGTTTGGGCCCCCTACCATTTACCTGCCAAAAGTTAATGTGAATGCTCCAGAAGTTTGCAGAGGAAATGAAAGCCCAGGATGTTTTTGAAATCTGGGAGATAATTAGTGTGATTTACATCCTTGGCATTACAAGGAGCTTAAAATTTCTTGTGTTCCCATGAAACATTATTGGGGAGGTGGGGGTTTGGGAAAATTATATTGGCTGAAATGCATCGATCAGGATGCTTGTGAACAGTGTAGCTGCTAACGCAGATGGGAAGCTGATAACAGGCTAAGGGGATTTCAGATCACGCTGCTGCACAAGGACATACTTTTACAGATGCTGGAACTGCTGAGCTAACTGCTTTTCATTTGAAAACTACTGCTTTGAATGGGCAAGAAATGCCTTTGCTATACTTAGAGGTGGATTATGCGATGGGAAAAAATAGAAGGGCTACTTCATGTTCCAGCACATGAAACTGCCTCCGAGTATTGCCAGAAAAGGAGAAAAGCACAAAAAGCAAAAGCTTCTCAAAATCTGGCTTTAATGAGGAGCAGGTGTGAATTTTGTGCAAACATAGGTTGTAGGGCTACTCCAGAGGAAAGGTGACACGCTATTGCGGTAGGAAATGAGAAGACTGAGGAGCAGAGAAGTGGGAACCTTTGGACTCCAGGCCTTAAGATTTAACTTGGCAACACAAGACAAACCATCCACTGTTTGCTCTTCTTGGAGATCAGTCACTCTCATCATCGGGACTGAGGCTGCATGGTTTGTGGCAGGATTGCTGCAGATGGGGAAGGTTAGAGGGGCACTGGTTACAGGGAAAATGCTGCTTGGTAGAGAGCAGCATCTACAGGGTGGAAAAACCTCAATGCTGGAGGCTCTGTATCAGCAGAAAACCATGGGGCAGTGGCAGACAGAAGCAAGGGATGCTGCTGGAACACGGCTAATATGAGGTTTCCATCTTTCCAGATTATTTAGGGAAGTAGCCAGCGTAATGACGTCTTTAATTTTTTAAAATATAATTTAATTTCACACACTTTTGCCCTGTATAACCTTCTCTCGCCTCCTCCCAAAGAGATCATTTAAGCTTGCACTGGTGAGTCGCCATGGAGACTACAACCATGTGATGGCAAGACGTGACTCCACACCGCCAGAGCCTCACCGCTTAATTATTTATTAATAGGATTTTACCCTCCTAGTCTCAAGAGATGCAACATCATTTTACCAAGGCTGGGAGAGAAACAAGAAACAAAGGCATAGAAAAGGGAGGAAAAACACTGGCAATTAGAAATAATTAATTAGAAACACTATAAACATGCCTGGAACATGTAATAGGAGCGGAAATTGCACTTAAAAACCTATAGATCAATATTGTTTACCTGAGGAAATATCTGGCTAGGTAGAGGAAAGGCACTCAATATATGGGAAGGTAAAGCTTGTGGCTTCAGTGTTTGCGGAGTCATTTCACTGGGCGCCCACTGTAATCTGCTGGGGGCCTTCGTGGAAACATGCTGTGCATATTCCCAACTGGAAATGAACCCTAAGAAATAGATCGTGTACCTCCACCTTTAAATCTTGACATAAACATTTTGATTAGGAATAAGGACCTTGGGGAGGACAGGACCATGTGTCTTCGATGACTGGTCAGAATTTCAGATTTGCAGAAGTTTTTTGGCAAACATTTGTGAAATTCTGCCTTAATTTTTGGTTAAAACAGACCTGGTAAATAAGAGGTCAATTCACAGGAATGAGTGCTAGTTTATAAAAAAGGTCAAGATGCACAGCAAGATTTCCTTGCTTTGCATCTGTTTTAATTGAACAGCTAATCCAGCCTATTATAATGGAAAATAAGTAGAAGCACAACACTTATTTGAGTCATCTTCTTTGTATAAGAGATACTCTGCTGTTCCCCTAGACCTTTATAAGAGCTACAGCATTGGCAGGCCAGGTACCATTTTTGCTTCTGCCCAATCTAATTAACTGAACAAGTTTCTTAGGGATCCTTGTGACTGCTTCAATTGGTGACTTTACACTAGGAGGAGAGTGAGAACAAGCTGGCACTTCTAGAGGGCTTGTAAGGGGTCATCTGTGCCCTCTAGATAAATATCATACATGACAAGACAATGCAGGAGGCAAGAAAAATGAAAATCATTTCATAATATGTCTTCAAAGGGAGAAAATAAAAATAATAAAAATACTTCAACTCCAAGCACAATAAAAAGCAAAACTAGAGGAACTGCATGGCACAGAGCCAAGCAAATTTAAAGAACAAATCTAGCAAACAATGAAAAGTAACAGCTCTGACCAAAAACAACCATTAAATGTTAAATGCTGCTCTTGTAACTGACAACACCAACAACTTTAAAGGGCTGTTTTACTAGCATGTGTATGCGCGTGTGGGGAATAGTTAGTCTCTCAAAGGGTTGACTGTAAATTTGTATTTCTTATGTTTTGGTTTTTTGGTTTGTTTTTTTTTTTTTTTCTGTGGGATTTGGATGTTGTTTTTTATTTCTTTACAAATTTGTGGTAATTGACGACGAAATCTAGAGCCCAGCTAATTACAGCCAATGTGGTTGGAGCGCTTGAGGACTGTAGGCATCACTTGCCTCTTTGCCCTCAAAGTTATAGGGCAGGTTCACCTGGATGCACTTCTTTCTACTACATATGAATGAGGCAAGAAATCTTGTAGTTACTGGATAGACAGGAGATGCAGTGGGGGGCCAGGAAGGGAAAGGGTTTGCTGGCATTCCTGTGTATTTTGCGTAGCACTTCTGTTCTTTCCGCTTTCAGTGAACTCAATGCTTATCTCAAGCTTTATCTAGTGTCCAGACTTCTCATGTTTAAGCATCCAAGAGTCTTTATTGCATTTTCCTCACGATTTCTCCCTCCTTTGAAGAACAACAGTGCTTGGGGTTGACCTCTTCTGCACAAAGGAGCTTAAGGGAAGGAATTCCAAGCACAGAGAAACCTGAAGCAACTCCCAGAAATTTATGCCCTGGTCTTCCCCTCCCTGGCACAGGTCAGCAGTGTACATGAAACCCATCCCCAATCACCTTTCCTGTTAGTGTCAAATGAGAACAGCCTTGAATGGTTTTGTTCATGTGAGCAAACCACAGAGACAAAAGACTTAGCCTAGTGTGAGGAGCAAGGACTCAGGCTACCCCTTTTTCTTTGCTGCTCTGCATTTCTCTTATCTTCTTGTCCATCCTCCAAGAACTCCAAAGGCTTTGTCAGTTTGTCTCATCAACTCCCGTTGACTCAGTGGTGCATTGGTAAAGATTCGTCCTTACCCATCCCCCTGGAGGTTTTTCAGAAACAGCTCCTAACAGCTCTTGTATTCTCCGACACTAGCCAGGTCTAATCATATTTAGTACAGCAAGATTAACCTGTCATTAAAAATATAATTGTTCTTCAATTTGCACTTCTTTCTTAAATGGAGGCTGAGCAGAGCTCCAAAGCCCTGACTAGAACTTTGCTGCAAAGCCTCTGGCAACAAAAAGATTATTTGCAGAAGTGGGGATCCTAATTGGAAAATACGATGGAGAAAAAATAGTGAATCCCCAGTAATCTCCTTCCAAAATGATAATGCATGTGGTATAATGAATATTAATGTATCATATTTATGAAATGGGGACACTGAAAAGTGCAAGATAAGTTTTCCTTCTTTATGCATTGTAGTTGGCAAATAACACTCCATGGAGTCACGTTCACCCAGCAGTCGTCCTGCACACTTCTCTCTCAGACCCAGCTCAACTGCTGCTGAACAAAAATGTGCCCCAAATTTCCTTTATCTATGACCCTACAATAGCCATCATCCCATCTCTAGCATCCTTACCCCCAAGCCTCTTCATGATCATTACTCATGTCAGTCAAACATGACACTCCTCACGCAGCCTTGCCCATCCCTGTGAAGCCATGAAGTCTCATGAGCATGAACCATCTCTGCTGAAAACGTAGTGTTGTTCTAATTTCCACTATTGCTAAATATTGGGTATCAACCTGAGTGATCATGGAGAATGGAAGATATTTTATCTCTATTAACATTAAATTTCAGCATCATTCAACTGGATTTTAGAATCAGGTTTTTCAGCCCTTCCTGGTCTTTTGAAAACTCTGAACTACTTGTGTGAGTAGGTGCTAAGCCAAAAAAGTCAAGAACTCTTAATCTAGCCCTTACTGTTCAGATATTAAGTGCTAAGAAGTACCAGAGTTTATCCTAAAGTCCTTGGTGGAGATGCTGTTACCCAGAGATCCCCCCATATGGGCTAAATTCTTATTTCCAGCCCTGTAACCATAGTACATAAAGTTTTGTAGAACAATTGCCTCTCCCTTATATAAAATCATTACCTGTTCTGGCAGGCTTCTTCGTAATGTAACATTGTAGACTTTAAAAATAATTCCCAGAGAATTGAGGTTTATTGGGAAGAAATATTATTTTATTTACTTGCTCATTCCCACGCTAATATCTTCCTGCTATCTGCTTCCTTTGGAATTAAGTGGTTAACATAGTTACTGTGTAGAAATGTAGATTTCCCCTGGCACTCCTTGGAGTGAAGAAAGGATAATTTCAGGCATTTTCCTCTTTAGGTAATGCATCTGCCAGAGCTATCTCAATATTTCTATAGGACAACTGAGACTGACAGCCTGAGAGAGCCGGAAAGGAAAAGCCATCGTGCTGATAAAAGGCCTGTGTGGGACTCCAGGGATCCGCACTCATCTTTGGCCACAAACTCAGTGTGTGACCTTAAGAAAACCATTTAATCTCCCTGATCCTTAGCTCCCTGCCTGTCAAGAATTTTACTTTCCTTCAACTCTTTTTCTATCACGCTGGAATAAGTTACAAGCTCTTAGATATAGTCTCCGTCTCATCCTGTCATGTTATATAGCAGAAGGAAACATGGATCTTTGCAGGGGCCTTTAGAAACTAGAATAGAGATAACAACAACAGTGACAACGGGAAATAACATCCTCAGGACTACAAAGGTGATTCCTTGTCTTCTGATTTCAGTCCACATAATCCCCACAGAGAATCAGTGTTGCAATCATCATGTGGTCCCGCTGGAATTACAGAAATGATTCACCTACAAAATACTTCATCAGTTAGCACTCCTAAGATGATGACTTGAACATAAGGGTGGCTCTGGGGCTGTCATAGATCTTTATGAAGGTTGAACATGGAGTGTGACATCAAGTCATGTGCTCTGGCTTTAAACCTGGTCCCTGCTACTTCTGATAAAATAAGGTCTCAGAAACCTGCAGCTGAGAGGCTGAGGCACGGACGAGACTGGCTTTGAATACACCCATGACAGGGTGCCTTACACAGGACATAGTGGCAAGTGTCCTGTGGGGACAACGGGACATATCCCATTGCAAAAGCTCTGGGATGTGCTTCCTTCACCCTACCTCCAGCAAACACTAGGTTTTGCATCCACGTGTATTATTTCAGAAAGCATCTATCACTGTGAGAAAATACCTCCCGCAGGCTATCCAAAAACTTCAGCAGCTGTCATTCAGGGCAATTGCTATATATGGAATAATTATTTTAATGAGGAGATGTGTTAGAAATAGGATATGTGCAGCTGTTGTGTGGTTCCCTGCACTTCCTGGAATGGCTGCCTGAAAAAGTGGATGAAAACTGTAGGTGGAAGGGTAGTTGCCATGGAAACTGCATCACTGGAAGCTTAATTTCAATCTTTTCTTCCTTCTGATAACTTTCTACCCATTTTACTGCTCTGAACAGGTACCATTCCATCTTGGTTGTCCCTTGCCTTCATCAAACTATTTATGATGCCACAAGCCAGGAATCCGGGTTTGGAAACAAACCTAGCGAAATGAAATACAGGAAAACTGTGCCAGGGTTGCATTGGGAGGCAGTTTTGTGGGGGATCATGAGAAGAGCTGATTTCACTTTCGGCTCAGAGGCCAAGCAGAAAACCTCAAGGTCTGGGCAGGAGGGGCTCTTTACTGGGCTAGTGTTGGTAAAAGCCCCCTCGGTCCCTGCAGGACTGTGCTGCAGGTGCATTGCCCTGCTGGCACTGGGCACCGTCTCAGGCATGCCCGCCTGGGAGAGCAGTGCCCCCTCACTGCCCAGGGACCACCGGACACTTGAACAGTTCTTCACAGGCTCATGGTTCTCTGGGAGTGGGAGGAGAAATGGTGGTTTTCTATCAGCTAGGGGTCATTTTGAAAAAAGAGGGACATATGAGAGAAGTCATCTTCAGGGCTGCGGCCAAAATTTCAGGTGCCACTAGCCAACATTTTGTGTGGAAACTTATTTATGCTAAGGACTAACTGAGATTAAGTGCCTTGGTGTATCTCTGTGCCAATGAAATAAACCTGAATTGGGATAGCTTCTGGGATGAACCAGTGCAATGCAATTCCAGGTCCCTAGGACTGGAGTGGGATATGAAGAGTGTTTTCTGTAGCTGGAAAGGGAGTGGGGAGGGATGTTGGATGGAGAAAATTCACCCAACGTGCAAGTTAAGCAGTGTGTGGAGGTTAGTTTGCTCTGCTTCTGGAGGAAGGTGTTAGCTGGTCTCTCGCAATTGCAGGATTATATTTTTAAGTCTTGAATGACAGAACTTTTGAATGCTTCTCTGAACCTTGCCAGGTTCACATGCACTAATCCTGTTTCAGACATGAAGAGCTGGAAATTGTAGCGCAGAAAGTCCCCCCAGAGGACCTGAGGAGAGTTTGTTTTGCAATGTTGCAAGCCGAAGTGAGAACCTAAAACTTCACTTTTCTGCCTATTTGTCTGGTCTGTGGAGCTGATTCCTCCAGACATGCCAGGTTGTACAAATTTGTGTTATTAGATTTGTCTGGCTGTTCTGGTTTTTACAGCTGCCACTTCAGGGCTGTGTTACACCATTACAGCAGGTAGTGGAGGTGCCTCTCCAGCCTTTCTCTGCTTCATGTCTGGGATGGAAACCTTGACAGACTTTGAGTAAAATGAAGAAATTAAAGGATAGGAGTGAAATCCAGCTACTTCCACAACTGTAATGCAATGGATCAGTTCCTTGCTGTTTATTTTTATAATGATGCCCACTATTTGTGACAGTTCCACTACTTCATTAATATCATATGTTTCAGTGTTATCTGCACAGCCTCTGACAGGTCAGCTGGCTTTTCTGGGGTTATTTCATAGAGGGTTGAAAGCCTGAAGGTTCATTCTGGGTGTGTTGAAGCACCAGATTTGTAGCAACCCTTAGGCCTTACCATTCACCACTGAGATTTAGCTGATGAATTTGCTTGCTCAAGGGGGCAAATTCCAAATGCTACGAGATAAATCATCACATTAGCTAATTTGTTTATTTCTTTCCTCACTTCAGGAGGACTTAGTGTTGGGGGAAGTTTGATTTAGTTTAGCACTCCTGAAAATGGAAGTCCTCTTTCCAGCTCAGGCATAGCATAGCCCATTGCAATACAAGCTTTCAACACTCTCTTTCCAATGCTATCACCCACCTTAACATCGGGTGAAAAACTTGTGTTGATGCCTTAGGGAAAGTAAGTCTGGTTTTACTAAGAACCTTTCCCAAGCTCCAAAAGCAGGTAGAAAAGTAGTTTGAGAAAAACCACCCCAAACCAAATCAAATCAAGCAAGAGATCTTCAGTCAAGGCAGTGAAACTTCCCAGCCAACTCCATTTGCACTGAGGACAATTGCAAGAACAGCCTCCTTGGGGGTTGGACTAGATGATCTCCAGAGATCCCTTCCAACCCTATGATTCTATGATTTTGTGATTCTTGACTCTCCTCTGTGGGGCTCTGTATGAATACACTACCTCTCCGCAGACAAAACTCACACAAGTTGGCGCAGCATCCTCAGTCATTGCTGCTCACGGTAGAGATGTTAGAGCTTCCTCACTACTGGTGGACTTTTCCTGCTTTTACAAACCAGGATCTGGTTTTTGAAACTGAAGGCCCCAAATTATTTGTCCCTTCATTTGGAGCTCACATTGAGTCCCACCTCTGCTTCCCCTACTCTGAACTACTTGCCTTCCTCGGAGACCCTTCGGTGTCTCTTGTTGCAGTGTATGAATAGTTGAACTTTATACACAGGTGTCTATGTAGTATCTCTGGACAGGGTTATATGGACAATCAGCTCTATAGCCCCTTTCAACGCTTTAAAATCTCTGACTTGCCAATGCTTAGTCTGCGAAGCTAATGGTTCTGATATTGGTACGCTCATGATACTGTGTTATTGGTTCAATATATTATTTTAACATGCAGTTTGTGCTGAAAACTATTTCCCTTAACCACATGGCTGATTTTTATCTCCTCTTCATTGTACAGAAATACACAAGTGATTGAAACTACCCCCAAGAAGTCTGGTGTGACATTCAAGAATATATTTTGAAAAGTTATCATCAGCATTTTTCTTGCATATTACTGTTCTGTAATTAAGCAATACATGTGGCTTGAAAATCCTTAATAAATCTTAGCATGATTTATGGGGATCATTTGTTTCAACTTTTTGTTAAATGGCAGTAGATTCGAAGCTTTTATTACAAATTGTTTTCATTTAGACTTTAACTATCCTCTAGCCTCTGGATAAAGCACTTATTTGCTGCATGCCATTTTTTATCATTTAGGTGCTAGCCCTAAACCAAAAATAGAATGGAGGAACAGTCCCAGCGGAGAGAAGCAAATGAGTGAGGCAGAGGGGTGAGGAGGAGAACGGGGAGCGGAGTAAACGAAGAAGCAGATTGGGTGAGTGATCCTCTAAGGAGCTAGCTGGAGAAATCGTGGTTGAGAATGGGGGTTTTAACCTCATATTGTAAAATTGCGAGTCTTGGCGTGGTTTTGCTCTTGCCTAGCTTTGAATTGCATGCTTGTGTAACGGGGAGATCAGCGACTGCTTCTGATACCCAGGACACCTGGTCTCAGACCAACCCCAGCCATGCTGTGGTATCCATGTAGGTGCAGCTATCCTGAAATCAGGTTATCCGCAGAAGAGGGCCACTAGCCTAGAGGACAAGAGCACAGGCTCAGTAGTGATTTGAAGCCACATTTGTCAAGCACATTTGAGGGACATGGTTCAAGACTGCTGAAATAATCCAAAGTGCTCCCGAGAGAATGAATTACCTTCAGTTTAACATGAGTTTCTGGTTTTGCTTTCCCCAAATACTCAGAGAATTCCAGTGCATCCACACGATGTACCCAAACCCCCAGAGCTTAATGAGCTTTTGTTCAGGTCATTATTCAGTTAAAAATGAACAAACAAACTAACTTTCCAGAAGGTGCATTTTTTGACATTAGCACTTTTCTACCCATTACTCTCAGTTCTGGAGAAAAACCAAAACCACGTGGTTTGAGAAACCAATCAAACCACGTGAAAAGTGAACAATTGGGACTAACGAACCTGAAAATGATCGGTCCAAATTATTGAGTAAATACAGCACTTAGGAGTAATGAAGCTACTTACACAGCACTGGGACTGGTTTCAGAGCTATTTGCCAACCAGACAGCAGTCTAAATTTGCAGCAAATGCTGGGCCTGATTCATCGCTGTGTTTTCTATCCCCGTGTGACTCCAGTGGCTGTATTGCAGAGTAATGAATCGAGTTCATTACTCAAGATGCGCAGTCCCTCTGCTCACACCAGCCCGTCGCTTCCTGTTTGCAGATGTCTGGCACAACTAAGTTGGATGTTGCGCAAAATTTAAGTTTCAGTTAGTTTTCAGTGGGTGTAAGAGGCAGTTGGCGGGACACAGGAACAAAAGCAGAACCACCATCCAGCAGCAACCAGTGTTTTGCCCTGACTTATGACAGTTTCTCTGTTGTTTCCTGGATATGCTTGCATTTTTTATCCCAGGCCTAGTTTTATCTGAGAAGCAGAACCACAGCCACATAGATGGCTTGGCCTCGCATGGTTATTTCTGCTTTGGGTCCCTAGAGTGGTCCCCAGAGACATGTGCAGAAGGACATCCTCAGTTCAGGATCTTAGGCTCACAGAAGTAACTCCAGAGCTCTAGAATTACCTGGCTCTCTCCATACCAACTTCTGACTTTCACTGTGCAAGTGAAAATAGAATCTAAAACTGAATTGGATATTTCTATGTTGATTTAACATCGGAGACTTCAAATTCAGCATCAATGGAGATGATTATATTCTGTGCAGCCTGTTCAACTGTCCTTAATCCTAACAACAGTACCTAATAACAACAATGATTCGCTGATGCGTGTGGTGGGAGGAAGGCTCAATGGCAGAGATGAAGAGCCCTGCCTTCTGTGGGTTTGCACCTCATGTATGTGAAACACTGCAGCCAGCAAGATGAGCACCGCTTGGCTGAGAAGAGAGGGGAGGGATGTGTAAGGGAGAGCCCAGCCGCAAGGAGAGTTCAATCTTCAAACTCCGTCCCTTTCTCTGGATGGGGAATGGCTAGAGCTCTGTTTTCACGAATCAGAAACTTCATTGCCAGCTACCTGCACATCACATCTAGAGCCCTGTGGCTGGGAAGTGGAAGGATTTATAAACATGTAGGCTGGACTTTTATTTTCTGATAATCTAGTTTAGTGTGACAAATAGCCCCATGAACAGGACACCCGCTGGCTCTCACCATACACGTCACTTGGACAGCCTCCAGCTTTCCAGTGCCTGAGGTGTTGGCTTCCTTCCCGGTGCTCCCCTCTATCTGCAGCCCTCCAGCGAGTTTTCATCACTTCAGCTTCTTGCGAGGCAGTGACCCTGATGTACTTGTCACACAGTGTTCTCGAGATAGCCACGACACTTAGCAATGTGCCTGAGTGCCAAGCATAATTTAGGGAGTTAGACAGTACTTCACTTTCTTTACCATCCTTCCGCTCCTTCTTCTTGCTGCTCTCTTCCTCCCTCTCTGCTGCTCCACTCAGGATGCTGCTCCATCCAAGGAGGCCTTGGATGAGGTTGTAGGTTGCTCTCCACACACTTCTCTAGCTCTACTGCTGTCTTTCTGTGTAATAACGAGCTGCCCAGTCAGCTCCTCCAAGAGTGAGTTTACCCTTCTGTGAAATGGGGATATCATTTACCTATTCTGCTAGACAGCTCCAGGCTCGACATCTCCAGTCGTTAAATCATGTTTAAATCACCTCAGAAGGGAGTTTCAATACCACTTCCACCAGATGCTTGCCTTTATCCACTTCTCCATTACTGCTCAACTGAATTCCCACCAGCTTAACCGATTCCTTGCCTGTTGCAAATAGTGAAGCAATGGAAGGGAACCACGTTGTCTTTTACACAGAACCATGGCAGCTTGATTCAATATAAAAAATGCTGGCACCCCGTAGTCCCAAACTTTTTCAGTTGATGGAATGAGAATTTGTGAGAATATCGGATATATCTGCTGAGCCCAGCGTCAGTCTGAACTGATCTCATGATTTCAGGAGTAGCTTCGAAGAGACCTCAACCCATCTCAGAGTCCAAAGCGTTATTACGGCAGGGTGGAACTTACTGAACTGGGTTGTTTTTTTTTCTTAGAAGCAGCAACAGCAGGATGTACAGGTGTGTTTTCCAAGGTGCAGAATTTATCATTTTGCTTGGGTACTGTGGGCAAAGCCTGGTAGGCATTTGCACTTGCAGGAAAGGTGCTCTCCATGAATACATATGTGCACAAATGACTTTGATACATATATGTATTTAATACGTGTGACACATCCTCATGTGCTGCATCCAAAAGCAAATGCCGTTGTGCATCTCACACTCACATTTCCATATGAGGCAGGCTTTTAGCTAATCACTTTTTGATTATGCCTGAAAATTCAGCTATTGCATTCTCTGAATCACTGCAGTCCAGTTCTTACAGAGAAATCATCAGCCTATGGAAATACTCTCTTTTTTACCAGCAGACGAAGCCATACACTCATCCAGAGGCAATTACTCTTCTAATACAAGTTCTATAATAACCTTAAACAGTACAAAATGGCATAATTGTTTGGTTTAATAAATATTTCAGAGCACTTTAACTGCACTGTAAAATGGTTTCATAAAACCCTGTTTCAGCTTCTTCCAGTCTGTCTGCAATGACCCCCATCCCTCTGGCCATTTTTTCTTGTTTTCTTGGAATTTTGCTGTGATATCCAAATAGGGACATTTTGAATCACAAATGTGAGGAGTTATGAATACTTCTCTCTTTTAAATGATATTTTACCATGTGTTGGAGCCAAGTATCTATCAGGGCAAAATCAATAGCAGCTCCCAGAACTAAGAGAAAATGCCCTAGACTTAATACATTTCATGCACAGTCACTGCAGCTGCAAGTCTAAAAGTAAGCTAATAGAGTGACTCGTTCTACAGGTTACCAGTGTCTGAAATAAGCCTGTTGGTGAAATGGTTAGGACCAATGTAATTCTTAGCGTCTCAACCAAAGCAGGACACCTGCTTCTTTGCCTTTACAGATACAACAGAGCATCAACTATGTCTCTGGTCTCAGTTCTTAATATCTGAACACCTGTGTGTGCTAAAATAGATATAACCAATCTCCTTCTTTCTTCATTCCTGTGGGAACGCATGTGAAAATTTGATGCTGAGTGACTAGGACAGGTAGGGAAACTGAAGAGATATGTCCCTTTGCTGAGACTTCAGCATCCCACTTCCTGTTCATGTCGGACTGGAAGCTAAGGTCAATGACACTCTAGTCTTTTCTATTATTTTTCTTCTTTTCTAATATTTCAGGTGGGTCTAAGGCTCCCGTTCCTTCCCTTCTCCCCTGCACGTTGTGAAGCAGTCAGTGAGATGGGAAGTATGCTCTGGCTGACAAGAACTGTTGTTTGAAACAAAATTATTAATTTGCGCACCAAAACTTTCTTGAAGACCGTCTGAGTGATACCCATGATGCTGAGCTTGCATGTAAATGCAACCTTTGCTCTTTAGGACTATCCAGCTAAGGTATATGTGGTTCACAACCACTTTTTTCCCAGTCCTGCCATGAAGAGTACTGCACAGCAGGACTACTAGCTGCATATCAATCAGGGAGCACTAGAGAAAACAGCGGAAAGATATTTCTTCTCTCCCTCCCAGCTCCTGCGATGTGATCCATCCAGAATACAAAACACACCCTGTGTCCAGGAAACTGCAACCAAAAACCACCCGGAGACATAAATATCGTGGCTTCAGCATATTTAACTAGTATGTAGATGGACAAAACAGCAACAGTATTACATATAATTCATGAACATTAAAGAAAATATACTACATGCTGGAAAGCATAGTGCTGCTCTCCATCTGCCCTATCACTGGATTCCAGTGGTTGGGTGCCCACAGACCCTTTGCATTAAATTTCACATTGATTTTTATGACCAGTTATTATATGTAATGTCTGAGCACTCCAACTGCTCCGTGTCCTCCCTGGTGTGGTATGAAATAAAGTTCATGGCAGCAGTGTAATGGATGGCTCGGACCAACTCCAAAAGTGGGGGTTTATCAGGTAATTATTTGAGGGGAGTCAGAAAATGTGGTCTTTTATGTCTACATATAAAAAATACATTAAGTTTGGAAAGAGCCAAAACATGTCATATCATGGGTTCCCAGTGCTTATTACTTCAGCCCCATTTCTCTTTCCTCCCTTTCCCTTCCAGTGTTTCTAGGCCTTTGCTTTGCTGGGAGGAGGCCAGTTACAGCGTCCCATCACTCAGCCCAAGGAGAACAGGAGTAGCTGGATGTGCTGGTCTTTCCCTTTCGGAAGCACATGTAGGTACTGAGCTGGATACTGGCAGAGCACAGGCTCTTTAGCTGTTTTCAAACCCAAAGTCTGCACACTTCCCTTTATAAGCTATAATGTGGCTTTCAAAATCGCAAAATGCTAAGGCAGCCTTAGCAGGTATTTGGTAAAGACGTGCTAATATTGCCTGCATGATGGGACCTTCCCCACAGGAAGGGTGGTTCTTGACGCTGGCTTCAAGCGGAGCTGCACGCTCACCAGGAAGGTCTAGCAGGGGATGGATTTGCTTGGGCTGGTACTGCACGTTTCATCATTTTTTTCCTTAAAAAGGCTGTACCACTAAAAAAAAAAAAAAAAAAGTTTGAAACATTTGCTAAGGTGAGAGTAATGAGTTAAAAAGAAATGGGAAAAATCCCTCAGATTTCTGGGTACATGTACCTCTCTACATGTACCCTCTCTGGGGTACAACTCGGTGGCTGGTGGCTTAGTCCGGAAAGGAGGATCAGCGTCATTTGATTGTTGTGGAGGGAATTGTGCCTTTTCTACACATCTCATTTATATCTATCTGAGAAGAGCTGGGCCCATTGTCTCAAAATTGCTTTGAGATGGGACAGGATGAAGCAGGCTGTGGATACATGAGCTATTAGAGCTATTAGTGATGGTGATGTTAGACAGTATCGCCTGTCGGTCTGCTTTACAGTTATAAATGTGTATCACTTAAAATACAATAAGGAGCCAGATGCTCAGATGGTGTCTGACATCTATCCACAAGGTTCCCACTGCTGCAGCTTTATCATAAGTCACTGTCTTTCCAGGGAAGATAAATATTAAAAAATTTTGTTGTTGTTGGTTTTGAGATCCAAAGTATATCCATGACAGCTGGATTCACTTGTCATATCTCTGTAGGATGGTATTTGATTGTGTATACGTTGTCCTGAGATTGCAAATTGGGAGTGGAAAGGAGGGTCCAAAAATAATGAATTGAGACCTTTCAACTACAAATCTTCCAGGAATGCTTGCTTTTTCAAACACAGAAACTCAAAATGATTTTATTTTTAACATATCAGGGACCAAATAATCCCTTTTCTGCCAGTCTGGACATCTTACTTCAGCAAATGCCAGTTTAACATGGGTACAGGGAGATGAAGAGCTCTATGAATCACAGTCCTTGGGTTCGCGTCACCTACTTCTCTGCATAATGCCTCTGGACCAGCTGCTGAGCATTATCTCTGGTTTCTAATCCTCTAATTTCAGAGTTCTTTTGTGCAGATTATTGCTAAAAACTTCATGTAATTAATATCAATTATTTAGATTTGCAGTTTAATCAGTGTCAGATATTTTTCAGCTCAGAAAGCAGCATTATTCCTGTTGCTATTATTATTAATTACTAGTCTCAGTCACCCAAATAGATGATAGCAGATACAAATGTAGATTCAGTTAATACCAGGACTATGCATGACACAAACTGATAAAAGCCTGGAAATCCACAAGAATCACATTTTTATTCTTGTTACTCTGCCTGAACCTGTCCGGTCTGACAAATCTGGTCTCTGTGTACCTTCAAAGTCCCTTTGTTGCCAGGTAGCTGGTGCATTCAATTTGGTTTGCTGTTAAACCACTCTGAATAAACATGCGTTTAAATACTACATTTACTCCCATAAATGATGCTGTGCTCCTCCTGCTACTCTAGATCATTATCCAACCTAGAGTACAACCCTCATATCCTTTTAAGTTAAAAATATGGTCAGCTGTGACTTCTGGATGTGAATTGCAGACACAGAATAGTCAATATGTGTCTATGGCCATTATGTTAGAAAAAACAGCAACGTTTTTTCCAGTGTATTTCAAAGCCAGGTGGGTACTATCCCATGACTTAAGTGCTAAGGGAAAGGTGTCACAGAAAAATGTGTGGTTTGCTCAGGAATGCGCAAGCTCATGCTGGCAGCTCCAGGAGCAGAGCTGATGTATCTCAACCCCAATCACAGGGCTCAGTTCTTAGACCTAAATTGCCCTGTGTTTCACCAGCTCTGACTATTCCGTCACAGCCTTCCCCTCTTGCAATACCTGATATCAGATGCTTCAAGGTGGCACCAAGAATTAACCCTGGCAGATGCAACGATGCGTTTGAGATTGGGAAGCTGGAGGAGGGGAAGCCAGTGCCTGGAAGATGGAAGTGAACATCTTGGACCATGCAGCTTGCCTTGGCTTAGCACAACTGCAGCAAGAGGAGGGGAGGAGATGAGCATTTGCCACTGCCAGCAGGTTTCCAAGGTTCGAGTGCTGCCTGGGCTGCAGCTGGAGGGAAAGTGAAAAATGTATTCCTGAGAGAGGACTAGAGGAGCTAGAAAAATTTGTATTTTGGTAAATATTTAGGCCAAAAAGGCACAGGCGGGTAGTGCAATAGTCTCATAATTCTATGATTCTATGATTCTATAATCTATTGGCTTATGGCATGGCTTAATGAAAACTGTTTCATCCCAGAAGAATTTGTCTTTTTCATTTTGGTGGGGTTTTTGTTGTTGTTCTTTTTATTATTTTTTTTCCACTTGTACTTTCCACAAAATTCAACCATTTAAAACTGTCTGATGTGGGAGAAATTCTTTGCTTTACTGATGTTAAGAAACTCTAGCAGCAATTTCATAGAAAAATTCTGCAGTCCACATGCTCTGCAGCAGGGGTAGGGATGTAATCACCTGGCGAGGAGACCAGCCTGCATCAGAAACAAGGTTTTCCCTATATCTCACCTCTCATCTTTTACCCAAGTTAAAAGCAGCGAAAGAGACAATATGAAGCACGTGGAAATGTCACAGTTCTCATATTTCCAGGCTGCGTAGGAAATTGTAATTATGGCATGGCTTAATTTACTAGCACTTGACTTTACAGCCTTAATGCTCTTTCAGTGCGGTGTTTGGCATGTAATGCAGGACTTCGCTCTTCCCTCAGTGGGGCAGTATCTTAGAGGGAGTTAGATGCTTAACTCTTACTCAGGTGTCCAGAGCTACAGTGACTGCTGACCCTCAGGTATGAGACACCAGACCTCACCATAAGTGACTGCTCCAGGCCATGGTCACTGTGAACAGGCAGGAGTGGTGGGGGGACCCTGGTTTGCCTTTAGAAAGGCTCCAGCGGTGGCGTGACAGGGCTTGGGACCTGCCTGCCGTTTTCTCCAGTCTGAATAATACCGCCAGTCTCCAGCTTTTCAGCCTGGAAAATGCATGCAGAAAATTTTAAGTGTTTTTATTAGAAAAATAAAGGGGGGGGGGGGGGGGGAAAAAAAAGAACAAAAAGAA